>CM055119.1:189224905-189311870 GCA_029206835.1 Rana muscosa | reverse complement strand
AGGAAAAAAAAGTAATCGAATTTTTTAAAATAGCTTTAAAAGCAACAGCTTTTTATTCAGTTTTCACTTAAATGTAAAACCCCTATAAAAATACTATAAAATTTATTTTTCCAGCACAACCATAACGAGTCCTTAAAAATGCCCCCCCCCCCCTCCAGTGGCAGCTGCAGGAGAGAGGAGGGAGTGCTGACTGGGACATGGAAGCCTGTGGCTGATATCACCGCTCCCAGCTTTCCCAGATGGCTGACACAGGGGATGAAATTAGGGAAGTACATACATTTTTTTTTACGCAAGCTAGTGAGCATGATTTTCCCTAAAGTGAACCTGTGCATTGGCCATGAAGGGCAAAGCAATAGGTTTACTTTAGTTTTAGAGCATATTTCTCCAGCAGTGCAGACACCTCTTCCCTCATTCCTTCACATCAGCCACTGGAAGTAAAAGGACAGTCCTGTGTAAGATACAAATCATTGTAATCGGCCTACCCAGGACTATGGGATGGCCAGTGCTGTCACAAGGAGGGGAGTCACGCTCTGCACCCAGAAGATCAGAGAATTTCCTTTAGCTACCAGTGTTGAATGGGGAGTGAAGAAAAGGTACATTCATGCCACTGGGGAGGAGGGATTAAAGCAAACCCGCTGCTTTTCCCAGAACAGTTAAAGCCCAGATTTGCTTGAAGAGCTCTGAGCATTCCCAGACATGCAGCCCACCATCCGCCAGACTAATATTTCTCAGTAGCCCTTTCCACAGTAGTAAAGACAGACAGTGGCCAGGCTGTGCTTGAATATCAATGGCCAGCCAATGGTCCTTTTGACCAGTTCTATATCTGTAACTCCCATACAATATAATGAATTGCCCTCTGAGGCAAAAATCCTCACACACGTCTGGCTGCGGTTTGCAGTCCGGTGCAGTCTTTTGTTTACCGGATCAGGTGCGATTTGGGTGCAAATTTTTACTTGAATTTGCACCTAAACCGGACCCAAAATCGCACAGGACCCTTTTTAAAAATGGACCGCGGCCGCTCCGGACATGTGTTAACCGATTCCATTGTAAGCCGGTCCGATTTACATGTTATGCAAATCGGATTCGTTTAAAAACCGCATTCGATTCGCATATATTTGAACCGATCGTTAATGTCAATGGTACTCTGGAAACATTGCAACTGTGCCAATAGTCAGGAAAGTCCTTTCAATTTACATCTGACTACTCACATTTTGTAATCTGCAACCTACCACTAGGGATGAGCTCCGGCGTGTTCGCATTGAACACGTGCAGAGCCTGCCAGGAAGTCGGCACCGCACTGCGCTAATCACAGCCAGGGAGACATTTCCTGATCTCTGCAGACGAGCATCGGGAAAGGTCTCCCTGGCTGTGATTAGCGCAGTGCGGTGCCGACTTCCTGGCGGGCTCTGCACGTGTTCAATGCGAACACGCCGGAGCTCATCCCTGCCTACCACTATAAGAACTACAGAGGGGTGGGGCTCAGAAAACACACTAGTGTGCATTATCCTGGGCTCAGGTTCAGGGTCACTCAGCAAACAGTCAATCAGCCAACAGCATATGACGGCCAGGCTGTAAATTTGATCAGTAGGTAGACTGAGGGGGGTTGATTTACTAAAACTGGAGAGTGCAAAATCTGGTGCAGCTGTGCATGGTGGCCAATCAGCTTCTAACTTCAGCTTGTTCAATTAAAGCAGAGTTTTATATATCTGTTACTATCATATGATATTCTTTTTGCATTGGCTTGTGTTGTAAATAGCGCCGCTTTAGTTACTGTTTAAATTAAAAACTCACCTTATATTTCTTATGCCCGGGCGTTCCCATCTTGCTTGTGGGCAGGGGAAGCCCACAAGCATAAAACTTCCGGTTTTCGGTGCTGCTGAATAACCAACATGCACTGCCCGTTCTGGCGCATGCGCAGTAAGCCAATTTAGCAGCGCAGGAAACTTCTCAGGTTGCCATCACAATGGGCGGCGTCGTTGGAAGTGCCCACCCCTTTGTGATGGCAACCGTGATAAGCCTATCAAATACCAGGATTCTAGCCCTCGGCGCTGCCCAGTGACTCCTGGGAAATGATGACACACATCTCCCAGGAGCACTAGCAAACACAGGCGCAGAGGGAAGTGACGCCAGGCACAATGTTGGCGCTATATAAAACCTGTATAATAATAATGGAGAGGAAGGGGGCAGATTACAAGAGACCCCATAGCAACAGCCCTGAACAAGTATGTAAAAAAAAACAAAAACAAAACAAAAAAAAAAAACATTTTTTCTAATGTTTTTTCTGATGCTTTTTCCAGTTGATTAATGTAAAGTTAATTTTGTGTGTGGAACTCCACTTTAATCTTTGGCAATACAACCTGGAAGCTGATTGGTTTCTTGCAGAGCTGCACCAGATTTTGCACTCTCCAGTTTTAGTAAATTTACAATCTCAATTCCCTGCAACAATCAAGGGAGAAATGCCAATACTAGTATTTCCAATATAGCACATGATAAATATGTATATATGATGATATGTCAGGAAATATCCAGACATATAGAACTTTACTCACATTCAGCGCGTCCATGTCCTTGTGGTAGTCTCCTTCCCAGAACTTGGGCAGCTCAGTGAAAATGGAGTTGTCCGTCACTTCTGCTCCTTTTTGGGCATCCAGCCAATCAGAGAGCAAATCTGCCGATTCCTTCAGTAAAATCTACATTACATAGAAAAGAAAATGCTACCTATTACAAGGGTCCTACAGGAAAATATATACACATACATAGCTCTCAACTGTCCCTGGTATCGAAGGACGGTCCCTGATTTGGACCAATACCCCTCTGTTCCTCTTTTCATCTAAAGTTGCATAAAAAAATTCACTTTTTATCTTTTAAAAAATAGGATTTTTATAACAGCTTACCTGTAAAATCCTTTTCTTGGAGTACACCACGGGACACAGAGCTAGTCATTACATAATGGGTTAAGGGTCACCAGCGGTGATTGGACACTGGCACAACCAATGGAAGACAGTTCCCCTCCATATAACCCCTCCCATCAGGGAAGTACCTCAGTTTTGTAGCAAAGCAGTAAGGTTCCCATAAGAAGGGTGGGACCTCTGTGTCCCGTGGTGTACTCCAAGAAAAGGATTTTACAGGTAAGCTGTTATAAAAATCCTATTTTCTTTATCGTACACCACGGGACACAGAGCTAGTCATTACATAATGGGACGTCCCAGAGCAATGCTCATATGAAGGGGGGGAGACACAGATCAAACCGACCGCTTGCGGACCAGAAGCCCTATACTGCTGCCTGCAGCACACTTCGCCCGAAGGCGGAATCCTCATGTCCTTTCACATCTATTTGATAGAATTTGGAAAATGTATGGACTGAGGACCAAGTTGCAGCCTTACAGATCTGAGCCATCGAAGCCTGGTGGTGCACTGCCCATGAAGCACTTATCGCCCTGGTAGAGTGCGCCTTAACAGGAAAAGGAGGAGTCCTGTTCTTTAAACCATAAGCTTGAACAATTACTTGTCTAATCCACCTGGAAATGGTGGATTTTGATACCGCTTGGCCCTTCTTGGGACCATCTGGTAAAATAAACAAAACATCTGTTTTACGTATCTGAGCGGTTGCTTGCAGATACACCTTTACCGCTCTCACTAGATCTAGAGAGTGTAATAATTTTTCCCCCGCCGTCCGCGGGTTTGGAAAAAAGGAAGGCAGAACAATGTCTTGATTCAAGTGAAAAGCCGACACCACCTTAGGCAGAAAAGCCGGATGGGGTCGTAGTACGATCTTGTCCTTGTGACAAATTAGATAAGGCTCTTTACAAGAAAGAGCTGCTAGCTCTGATACTCTCCTAGCAGAAGCTATAGCAATCAGAAAGGCCAATTTCCTACTTAATATAATTAAAGGAATATGGCGAATAGGTTCAAAAGGTTGCTTTTGCAACACTGACAATACCAAATTCAAATCCCATGGACACAAGGGAGACCTGACTGGAGGATTTATCCTCAGTACCCCCTGAATGAATGTCCGAACTAGGGAGTGAGATGCCAATGGTCTCTGAAAGAAGACTGATAGAGCCGATATTTGCCCTTTGATGGTGCTAAGGGCTAATTTCATATCCACTCCTAACTGGCAAAAAGCAAGAATCCTACTTATTTCATATTTCAGAGGATTCCAACTTCTGGATTCACACCAGGAAACGTATGCTTTCCAGACTCTATGATAGATGAGTCTGGAGGCTGGCTTTCTAGCATTAATGAGCGTAGAAAGAACCAGGCCAGAGACCCCTCTCTTTTTCAAAATGTGGGTCTCAGCAGCCAGGCCGTCAAATTTAGCCTTTGTAAGGAAGGGTGGAATACTGGACCCTGTGACAACAGGTCGTGTCGAAGTGGAAGCTTCCAGGGCCTTCCTATCGCCATTTTTACGATCTCGGCATACCAAGGCCTCCTGGGCCAGTTTGGGGCCACTAGGATTACTGGTATTCCCTCCTCCTTGATCCTGCGAAGCAGTCTTTGTAGAAGAGGGATCGGAGGGAATGCATAGATCAGTGAGAACTGATTCCATGGAGTTATTAGAGCGTCTGTCCCGTAGGCTAGAGGATCTCTCGTTCTGGACACAAAGTTGTCCAATTTCTTGTTGAACCTGGAAGCTAGCAGGTCTACATCTGGGTTTCCCCATCTCAGACATATGGCCTGAAAGATCTCTGGGTGAAGAGACCACTCTCCTGGTAGCAGCTGCTGACGACTCAGGTAGTCTGCTTGCCAGTTTTCTATCCCTGGAATGAAGATTGCAGAGATGCAAGGTACATGCTCTTCTGCCCATGCCAAGATCCGGTTCACCTCTCTTTGGGCTGCCCGACTGTGGGTGCCTCCTTGGTGATTGATGTAAGCTACTGCCGTAGCATTGTCGGATTGAACCCGAACTGGGTAGCCCTGTAACCTGTATGTCCAGGTTTTTGAGGGCTAGATATACCGCCCGGATCTCTAGCACATTGATGGGCAGGATCCCCTGAGTCTTGGCCCAGGTTCCCTGGGTAGAAGCCTCCTCGAATACTGCACCCCAGCCCGATAGACTGGCATCCGTAGATACCACCTTCCAGGCCACTGGGAGGAAGGACTTTCCCTTCCGTAAATTCCTGGCTTCTAGCCACCAATTGAAGCTGTGGCGTACTTGTGAGGACAGGCGCATGGGTATATCCAGAGCTTGGCTCTTCCTGTTCCAGGAGGCTAAAATATTGCCTTGAAGTAGTCTCGAATGAAACTGGGCGTAAGGGACCGCCTCGAAGGAGGCTACCATCTTTCCCAATAGTCTCATGCAAAGGCGAATAGACGGCCTCTTGTTTGCTTTGACCTTGTGGATCAGGTCTTTCAGAGACTGTATCTTTGGCTCTGGCAGGTATACCCTGTTTTGGGCTGTATCTATGATCATGCCCAGGTACACTATCCTTCTTTGGGCCTGGAGAGAGGATTTTTGTAAGTTTATAATCCATCCTAAATGCTCCAGGTATCCTACTGTAGTGTCTACAGCGTGATCCAATCCCTCCTTTGACTGATCTATTAATAGTAGATCGTCTAGATAGGCTGTTACCGCAATGCCCCGTGTTCTTAGGTTTGCTAACAGAGGAGCTAGCACCTTTGTGAATACTCTGGGCGCGGTGGCTACACCAAATGGCAGGGCCACAAATTGAAAGTGGCGATCTTCTACCGCAAACCTTAGGAATCTTTGGTGAGCGGGGAGGATTGGTATGTGTAGATATGCGTCTTTGATATCTATGGACGCAATGAATTCTCCGCCTTTTAAAGTAGCGACCACGGATCGAATCGTTTCCATTCGAAAATGGCGAACGTTCAGAAACTGGTTTAGATTTTTTAGATCCAGGATGGGTCTGACTTCTCCGTTCGGTTTTGGAATCACAAAGAGGTTTGAGTAAAAACCTGAACCTTGCTCCTTTTGGGGTACCTCTGTAACCACACCTTGAGCTATTAAGTGATTCAAACCTTTGAAGAAGGATCCTCTTTTTTGTGGATCCTTGGAGAGTCTTGAACTTCGGAATTGAGAAGATGGGATCTCTCGAAATTCCAGTCTGTACCCTGAGGATATTGTGGATACCACCCATTTGTCCTGGGTTTCTGTCCGCCAAGTCGCTGAGAACTGACGAAGCCTTCCCCCCACTCGGCCGAGCGGGGGCGCCCCTTCAATGAGAGGTTTTGGGGGCTTGCTTATTAGCTCTTGAACCCCACGGCTTCTTGTTCTTCTGAGCCTTTTCTTTGGCTTTTTTGGGCGGCTGAAAAGGCCGTCGCCACTGGCTGGAGTCCGATTTCCCGGGAGCTGGGGAGAGAGTGTGTTTAAAACAAGGTCTCTTGTTTTTCTTTCTCTCAGGTAAAAGTGTCGTTTTACCACTTGATATCTTTTGGATATATCTTTCTAAATCTTCCCCAAAAAGGCGTTCGCCATGGAACGGGAAACTTGCCAACAACTTTTTGCATGGATGTTGCCAGTCTGCGTACAATAGATCCTCTAGTAACGGATGAACCGGGAAGGAGCATGCACCTTGCAGGGATCTTAATGATCCTAGGGAGGAGACAGGTGATTCTGTTACCTCCAAAGAGGGTAACCTAAATGCAGCTCGCACGGCTCCTGCATAGCATTGCACCTGTGACTTTAAAATCTGGGATACCGAAAAAGGCTCATCCGATATCCCTGATCCGTCTGACTCCTCATCCTCTGCTGATGTAGCCTCCTCCTCATCCTCCTCCTCCTCAGGTACTTCTGAAGGGAGGTCCAATACTGGAGGAGATCTGCTTCGCTTATTGTCCTTTTTAGAGGATTTAGCGATTAAAGTAGCAATTTTCTCCTCCAGATTATTTAGGGCAGCTGATAAAGTGTCCTCAGTGACATATGCAGGCCCAGGCTTCACTGGGGAAGCCGCCATACCTGACAGAGGTAATGGCTCATCCTGTACAGGTGCTTTTGGCAACACAGGAGAGGAAGGTACCGAGTCAGCACAGCTAGAGCCCCCTGTCTCAGGCGGCGGTGCTCTTTTATCTCTTTTTGTCCGCATTACTTCCCCTGGAAGACTTACTGTTTAGACAAAATACAAGGTACCTAAATGCATATACTACCGTGTTCAGTTTAGCAAATACATTAAGTATGCAACTTTTAACACATAACTATGCATAACATGGATGTCTTCTAGGAAGTACCCAATCCAACCACATGGAGTCTTACGTCCCTGTATAGCTGCTGTGTTTCTCTGCCAGGAACAAGAGAACTAACGAGCTTGCTTGCTGCTGCAGTGCTTTTTACACTGACAGTCTTTTAAATTTGGCGCCGTTTCTGTGCCTGCGCGCTCCACGTGCCCGCGCACGCCTCGGCCCCCCCCCCCCCCTCCGATAAAGCGCGCTCCCGCGCGCGCGCGCGGCCTTTAGCGCTATGGTGGTGGCCATAGTGAGAGAGGACTCTCATCAGCCCCTGTCCCCACTTACCTGCATCTGCAGGTGTCTGTATCGGCCACCGGAAGGAGGAGCGGGGTGCTCAAGCAAGCTCAGCAGCGGAGGTGACGAGCAGTGTACTTCGCCGAAGCCGACACTGAACAGAGTGAGGTGAGTATATTCAGCTCTTTACTCCCCCCAGTGGTGGAAAAAAAAAAAAAAAAAGAAGACATCCACTTTTTGAAAAAGGTCCCAACCTAGTTATGGACCTTCTAATCTCACCTTATCCACGCCGCAGGTTTTTCTGCTGAAAGTTTTCAGACAGATACCAAACTTCACCCTTCACGGTGGGCTATGTGTGCCAACCTTCAGGGATATGGGTTCCTATTTAAAGGATACCTCTCCCCTGGGCCTTGTACAAGACTCTTACCAGGACTTTATAGCGAAATAGCGAAAGTGCTGGATCTTAGAGCCCAGTCCTCCGAAGAGAGACATTACAGGCGACGCCTCATGGATGAGGCCCGGATCCCATCCAGATTCAGCTCATTTGTAGGCGTCTTGGATGGATCCGAAAGCATAGCTCTTTTACCCCCAGAGGGTCTCTTTGTTAGAGCTTTCCTTTAGCACCTCCTAACGCGTCCAACACCTTTCGACACTGGCGAAAAAACTGAGGTACTTCCCTGATGGGAGGGGTTATATGGAGGGGAACTGTCTTCCATTGGTTGTGCCAGTGTCCAATCACCGCTGGTGACCCTTAACCCATTATGTAATGACTAGCTCTGTGTCCCGTGGTGTACGATAAAGAAAGTGTTTCAGTGCCAAACCTTTCATCCAATTTCTAAATTGCTGCATTTGTGAATTTCAAAAGACAATATAAAAGGAATAGTAGTGGTAAAGAAAGTACTTGTGGTGGGTTTAACTAATGAATTATTTTGATATAATTCTTCTTTAAGGGGGTGTGGCAGGGTGTGTGTCCTATGCTACATACCTTTGCTAATAGGTGTCCTTCATTCCCCTCTTTAAAAGTTGAGAGGGGTGTATATAATCACTCACTGGAGACTAATAAGGGTTAATTAATGGGCTACCAAAACAACCAAGATCTTTTTTTAACATATTGCACAGCACTCCTCACCCATCAATCATCCAGCTCACATCCTGTTATGTTTACTACTGACAGCGAGGGGTGGGAGAGGGGGGTAGAGATGGAGAGCAGGGGGGGGGGGGGAGAGAGCGCGAGGAGGCGTTATGAAGCAATTTAGCCCATTGGGGTTTTCTAAGGCAGCAGAGATTAAAGGTGCCCTTGTTCTTCATTTCCCTGTGCACTGCCTGTGCGGGGGAACTCTCCCACCAGTGTGACTCTCTGCAAGCCACAAATCGCCGGGTGGGGTGCACCCTTTCTTGGGGGGGCTGGCAGGCCGGAGGATTTTTGTGGGATCATGCGAAGACCTTTTTGGAGGACCTTTGGCCACAAGACTTCCCCCAATACAGTGTGATTGGTAACTATGCAATACAACGTTCTGATTTTCCCACAGAAACACAAAAAAATATTCACTTCCGCCGTGCACTCCACACTGGTTCACCTAGACTTCCTAGTGGCCACAGTACACTCCACAGCATTCCTTCATCTCCAGCGGTCCCTTGCACAGTGCGGTGTCTGCAGGACAGATCTGAGTGGCTCCCCCACATACCTGATGGGTGCATTATACTTCTCAATCTTGTGAGTGTATTTTACCTTTGTGAATAAAACTGTCTTTTAATGCTACACTCAGGTGGCGCTTCCTGTTCTCCTCCCTTGTGAAAAAAATATTATGGGTGTCTCCTGATAAGGTGGGCGCTGCTCCATGAAACGCGTAGAGGCTACAGTCCGAAATTTCACCAATTCAATTATTTCTCCAATATATACCTTCAGTAATATGTGTATACTGTACTTGCCATATGTGTACTTGTTTTTATGACACGTGTAGTGTCTACTTCGTTTGGATTCAATCTTTATATGGAATAAATTGTTTATTTTTTTTAACATTCGAATATCTACTTTATTTGGCACAACTCTCAAAAGTCCCATGAACAAAATATTCTCTTTTGGTTCATACATGTGTTAGGGACGGGGTTCTGCAATCGTCTTAGGACTTTTGACCTGCCTCTTTTCTTACAAGCTTTCAAGATAAGTCAGATCTCTGGGTCAGGCTTTCTAGTTTTCTACAGCAGCAGATATGGTGATGGGAGTAAGATGCCCAGGAATAAAGCACAAAATACTCTGTGCACAGTGAGAGACGTAATCTGTAATAGATCACTGTGCAGACACATCATAGGATCAGACTCACCTGCAGTGTTAATTTCGTCGACTAAAGCATTTTAGTCGACTAAACTAATACTACTTTAGTCGACTAAAACAATTGAGAGGACTAAAATACGACTAAAACTAAAATGGAATTTTAGTCAAAAGACTAAGACAAAAACTAAATTGAAATTTGACTTCAAAATTAACACTGGTCTGTAGTGTATGTTCATACCTCAATACCATAAATAAAATAACATATGAGATTTTTCACTCCAGCAGTATATAATGAGTTTGGAAATTGTAGAGAAATGTTAACTAATGCATTACATTTTAATTAAACCCATTAGATTTTAGAAGACTAAATCGAGTTTTAGTCTACTAAAATGTACTGGAGATTTAGTCGACTAAATATGACTAAAACTAAACACAATTGCAGAAGACTAAAACTAAAATGCCATTTTAGTCCTAAGACTAAAGCCGCGTACACACGATCATTTTTCCCGTCGAGAAAAATGAAATTTTTTCCTTTGGACGAGAAAAACGACCGTGTGTGGGCTTTTTGTCGTTTTTCTCGACGGGAAAAACTGCATTAATCACGACGAGAAAAATTAGAAAATGCTCTAATTTTTCTCGTCGTGATTCCCGTCGTTTTTTGCCGCGGCAGTTTTCCCATAGGGAAACACTGCCGGGGAGCCCACACACGGTCGTTTTTTTCGACCAAAAAAAAAAATGTAATTTAAAACGGCCGTGTGTGGGGGGGGGGGGGGGGACAAGCTGTTCCTCGTTTTTCACGTTGATTTTCTCAACGGTGTTTTCACCGTCGATAAAAAAAAATCGATCGTGTGTACGCGGCATAAGACTAAAACTGAATTGAAATTTGCTGCCAAAATGAACACTGCTCACCTGTGCAGAACTCTGAATATCCTCAGGACGGGCCGATTTACTGATCGCTTCTTCCAGAGGAAGGATGGCAGCTGTCACTGCATTCTGGATCTTCTCCAGCATCTGCTTCTTGTCCGGATCGGTCGTCTCACTCAGCTTTTGCAAAAATGGCTGCAGTGACACAATAATACAGAAAATAAACATTATCTCTATGCCTCCTTTGATGCTATATGAAAATACGCTTGAAATATAATCGAGGACTACAAAAGAACTCCAGGTAACTTATTTTTAAACTGTACACTAGATTAGAACTAGTAATCTTTTCTTTAAATTAAATACAAGCCAAAAATGAAAATTTACCAATTAAAAGCATGTTTCTATAAAATCTGGATTATACAATATTAGTCTTTCAATTATTTGCAAAGACAAAAACGGATTTAGTTTTGAATAAAAAAGGGTTAAAACCCACTGGGCTTCTTACTGCTATCCAGGGTTCTGGTAGAGTTTCCCCTTTACTTCCTGTCCTGGTGACAACTCCTTAACCAACTTTTTAACCAGCATTTTTAGGCAGTATACAGAGTGGTGCACCTAACCCATGTGAGTACCCAGCATTGGAGTTTTATTTGTCTGCACAAGAAAACAGTTTTAAAAACGATATGCCATGGAGTTTCTTTTTACCATTTTCCATGTGAGGAGACAGCACCAGTAAGCACCTTTGAAACCGACAGCCTGGAGTTTCTTTTTACCATTTTCCAGTAGGCAGCTTTGAAATAGACAGCCTGCCTAGAATCCCTAAAGTGATTCACACGCTCAGAGTTGAGCAGCCATTACCTGAGGGTGGGGAGCACCTGAGTGTGAACCCCGCAGCAAGCTGTTTGTCACATTTTTTTTAAAGCTACTAAATATATATAATCAAAAGAACTTTATATCAATTACATTGGACGGATTTTCCATCTTGAACTAGAATATCACTGTTTTATGCACTACAGCACTTTATGATTCACGTTTGTGGCACTATAATTTTATGAATTATCTATTTATTATATCCTACTGTGTGGCACTATATTTATACATTTGATTTATTTGCATGTTTCATATAGTATAATAATTTACATTAATATATATTTGCAGCGGTGTGTGACTGTATAATTTACAGATAAAATATATTTCATTCATTTTAATTTGGGAAGATTTTGGGTGAGATAGCGCAGCACATTAATTAAATTTAACTCCTTAACCAAAACTGGAAGTAGGGAAGCTTAGAACCTCTGTCAGATTTTTAAAGTGGTTGTAAACCCAATATTAGTAGGCTTGGAGTGTGAGCCTTCTTAAATTATCTCACATATAATTCTGTACCACTAGATTTTGTCGATATTAATTGTCACTGATATCATTTTTTTTTTCGTCACATTGGCAGGCCTGGAGTGGAAGCCTTCTTAAATTAGTATACACATATTGAGTACCACCAGATTTAGTTGATTCCTATTCACATTTAAATTTTTTTATATAATTTATTCTTTTTTTTTTTTTTTAATCACTATAGGGATATTGTTATATGATAGACATGTGTCTCGATGCACTTGCACTTTAGATACACAAGAGAGGGAGTATATAGGGGATTAAGTCCCTTTCATCCCTTTCTCCTTCGCCCCCCCCCTTTTTTTTTTTTTTTCTTCTCCTCTGATTTGCTTGGCTTCTCTCTCCTCTATCTTTCTTTCCCTCTCTCTTATGCTCGACCCCCTCCATCTGGAGGACTAAGAGTATGGGGGCCATGGAGATGGATATACTTTATGTGGGATAAGTAGATCTTTTAGTATAAACTGCTATTGATATTTTTGATTCATCTCAACAAAGGGGTATATATTGAGATCGTATAAGTGTGTTTTGTTTATGTGGTTTAAATACCTATGTATTGTTATGTATGTAATATGGAAAAAGAATAAAAAGATTTAAAATATAAACCCATTTAAAAAAAAAAAAAAAACACCTGCAAGACAAAGGCATATTGAGCTAATATGACTAGCATACTAGCTCATTATGCATTACTTACCTGAGATCGAAGCCCCCGAATCCGTCCTCGTCTCCCCCTCCAGCATCTCTCCCGAAGGTTACTTCCGGGTATCGCCGCTCCGGCGCTGTGATTGGCCGGAGTGGCGATGACGTCACTCCACGCATGCGCGCGGGATCCGTAAAAGCCGGCCTTATCATTGATAAAACCGGCATTTACAGTGCGCCTGTGCCGATGTCTACCTGTAGGTGCAAGTTGCAAGAGTGGGTTTACAACCACTTTAATATTGTTTGTGTCCTGGTTTGCAGATTTTCCCCCACTGTCTGGTGAAACTGTTGTCAGCAGGACAGACAGTGAAGGGAAATATTTCTAATGGAGCCCTGGATAACAATAAATTTGATATCGATCCCAATAAAAAAAAATTAAAAAAAAAAATTTAGTCTAGACCTACACTTCAGAAAAGTAAAAAAAAAAAAAATAGTGCTTGTCTGCTTGCCAACCGTATATCCCTTGAATAAACAGTGGAAAGGTGTCTCTACTGCGCTGAATCACATACCTAGTACATGATCCAGCACAACAGCCGCCTTCCCAACCTACAAACAGTGTGTGGGCAGTTTTTTCTGATTCAAGGCAGCAGCTTTGTATTGCTGGGAAAGAAATCAATGTATGCATGTGGAGAAGGACAAATAGGGATGAGGATAGGAGTTCTGTAGTCCAGCAGGAGAGAACTCAGACAGGACTGACAACACAGCTTGGGATTTCAGTGCAGGAGAGGCAGCATGGTCAGCAAACAGGGAGTCAGTCGGGAGCTTACTGGATATCTGGCAGCATCCCCAGGAATTTTTTCTGTACTTTGCAGCATTTTTACAGGGATATGGGGATATCTACATGTGATGCAGAGATGTTCTGCACATTTTCCCCCAGGTTGACACTTTAAACCACTAACCACGCTAGAGGAAAGATCAGCTGAGGTTATTCGGCATTTGCCTTGAAGAGAAATGTATGTAGGGTGAGAATGCTGCACATAACCCCAGAAACAGCAGCTGCAGAACACTTGGCACATACCACCAGGGCGGTCTTCACATCCTTTAGTAATGCATCCGGCTGAGGCTGGTTCTCTTTGTACTGCTGGAGCAAATAGTTCTGTCTGGCTCGTTTAATTATCTGCATATTTAAAAGGCAGAAAACATTTCACAGAATGACAAGTTCAAAAGAAAACAAAAAGATAGATAAAGTAATAATACATGTAAAATATACTATGGCCATTACTTAATCATTAATAAGAAAGCTGCAGTTAACGTATCATGTAGGCATAACAAAGGAAAAGCAGCTTTCTGCTCTAATGTCATCGTGTCATTCTGTGCAGTGTCTCCTCTTAGATCCCCTGGTGTCATTCCGTGCAGTGTCTCCTCTTTGGGCCCCTCGTGTCAGTCTGTGCAGGGTCTCCTCTTTGGGCCCCTAGTGTCAGTCTGTACAGTGTCTCCTCTCTCCCCTATGATCAGTCTGTACAGTGTCTCCTCTCTCCCCTATGATCAGTCTGTACAGTGTCTCCTCTCTCCCCTATGATCAGTCTGTACAGGGTCTCCTCTTTGGGCCCTGGTGTCATTCTGTGCAGTGTCTCCTCTTAAGCCTCGTACACACGGCCGAGAATCTTGTCAGAAAAAAAAAAACTGTTGTTTTTCCTGACGAGATTCTTGACAAGAATCTTGTCCCGGCCGAGTGTACACACATATTTTTCAAAAACCGCTGTTCTTTTGAATGGCATGAACGCGGTGACGTCATCGACTACGACGAGCGTGCGCTCGTCACATTCAATGCCGTCCCCGCCATCTTGCTACACCCTACCTATGCCTAGGAAGCTACCGCGCATGCGTCAAAGTCATTTCGAGAATGCGCGGGTTTCCACGGCGACAGGTAAGTGTACACACACACACACACTCGGGTTTCTCGTCGGGAAACAGGCCGATGAGAAAAAAGAAAGCAGGTCTTTTTTTCTCGTCGAGATTCTGGTCAGTTTTCCTGACGAGAAACCTGAAAGCCTCGTACACACGGCCGGTTTTCTCGGTAAGAAAGCTCTGCAAGCAGTTTTGTCGGTTCTTGCCGAGAAAACCGGCCGTGTGTACGAGGCTTTAGATCCCCTGGTGTCAGTCTGTACAGCGTCTCCTCTTAGATCCCCTGGTGTCAGTCTGTGCAGTGTCTCCTCTTTGGGCCCCTGGTGTCAGTCTGTGCAGTGTCTCCTCTTTGGGCCCCTGGTGTCAGTCTGTGCAGTGTCTCCTCTTTGGGCCCCTGGTGTCAGTCTGTGCAGTGTCTCCTCTTTGGGCCCCTGGTGTCATTCTGTGCAGTGTCTCCTCTTTGGGCCCCTGGTGTCATTCTGTACAGTGTCTCCTCTTAGATCCCCTTGTGTCAGTCTGTACAGTGTCTCCTCTTTATGCCACTGGTGTCAATTTGTGCAGTGTCTCCTCTCCCCCTATGATCAGTCTGTGCAGTGTCTCCTCTTTGGGCCCTGTCTCCTCTCTCCCCTATGATCAGTCTGTGCAGTGTCTCCTCTTCGGGCCCTGTCTCCTCTCTCCCCTATGATCAGTCTGTGCAGGGTCTCCTCTTTGGGCCCCTGGTATCAGTCTGTGAAGCGTCTCCTCTCTGGCTCCTGATGTCAACCTGTGCCGCAACTCCTTCCTGCGCCCTTTTAAATAAATATGCGTGTTACACTCCTCCGAGAGTACAGCAGCTATCTCACTTCTGTCAAGATGAGCATATTCTTACTAAAGCAGGCCATAGAATAAACAATTTCCATGGGTGGAAGTAGAGAAAATTCCTTGATTCCCCGCATCAACAGTGCTTGTTGATGGGGGAATCCCTCCCACAGAGCTATTGTGTTCTGCCGGCCTTCCCTGCCAGCACAGCACAATGGTCCCTGCTGGTGGCTATAGCTGCCGGCAGCTATAACATGCAAAAAATCTGACAGGCTGGTTGTACTGAAGTCGATGGATAAACTTCAGCACAACCAGCCTGCCCATAGATGAATCAAATCTCGGCCAATCCCTGCTGAACCAGAGAAGATTTGATCCATCTATGGTCGGCTTAAAAAAAAAAAAAAAAAAAAAAGGCCAGATTTATCAATGGATTCTTTCATAGCACACTTCAGAAAATGCAGCCTATTGTTCGTTCGAGGATATTCCCACTCCATTGAGAGATGCCTGATAACAATGGGATCCCTGGCAAACTTTTTTAATAACATTTTAAAATTTAAAACTGTTAATATTTATTTTTTATAAATGCTTCATTTTACAATTGTTCCCCCACCGTCAGGTCATATAAATCCCTTTAGACACGAGACAAATAAAGTACTCACCTTATCATCTATATCTGTGATATTCATGCAGTAAAAAACATCATATTTAAAATAGTCCTTTAAAACTCTTCGCAGGATATCAAAAGAAATATAGGACCTGAAAGAAAGCCCAAACCGAAAAGTGTAAAAAAGATGATGTAGTGATTTCAGAGAGAAGGAGGTCAGGTGACAGTCCAAAGTGAGAAGAATTTTCTAGCCATTTCCATTACTAAGTGATGTGACCGCTGTATCATAATGTTGTAGTATCAGCTACATACAGTGTGTGGCGCTGTGTTCTGCAGCACTATGGGTGACTTCCCATCTGCTGTCAGAGCAAAATCGAGTTGGTATGAATACTTCTCACCTATTTAAGAGAGCTCTGTATTATCAATGCATATAAGGCTTCATCTGATTGGCTGAGATGTAAATATGATAATGAGGGGGCAAAAGGAGGAAACAGGGAAGGCAAAATAGAGAGAGATTAAACATTAACCCTTATGAGTGCAACACTCGATCCAAACCATCACTTGAAGCAATGATGAAGGGGGGAATGCAACGTGTATCCCCAAAGATAAGACCGGGTCTTATATTAATTTTGGCTACAAAAAACACACTAGGGCTTATTTTCAGGGGATGTCTTATTTACATACAGAAAAGTTCCTGTGTCTCCTGTCTTCTCTCCCCCCTCCCCTCGTCAGCTCAGGAGTCAGCATTATGAAAAATAAACCTTAAAGTTCTTGTAAAATCATGCAAGCCATCCTGTAAAAAGATTATATAATGTACAGCGTGTTTCCTTGTGCAACTTTATTGTGGAAAATACCTTATTTATAGCGCCGCTGGGTGCTCACGTGACCCGCCGGAGCTCCAAGCACTGCAGAGGAAGGGGCCAAGATCCCCGCTGACGTCAGCCTGCTTCAGGCACTGCAGAGGAGGGGACCAAGATCCCCGCTGACATCAGCCCGCTCCGAGCACTGCAGAGGGAGGGGCCGAGATCCCCGCTGACGTCGGGCGCTCAGAGCACTGCAAAGGAAGTGGCAAAGATCTCTGCTGACGTCAGCCCGCTCCGAGCACTGCAGAGGGAGGGGACAAGATCCCCCTAGGCGTCAGCCCGCTCAGAACACTGTAGAGGAAGTGGCAGAGATCTCTGCTGACGTCAGACCGCTCCGAGCACTGCAGAGGAATGGACCAAGTTCCCAGCTGACCAAGAGCTCTTCTCTCTTCCCGGCTGATGTCAGCAGTCCCTCCCTCTGAAGCGCTCGGAGTGGGTTGACATTAGCAGGGATCTTGGCCCCTTCCTCTGCAGTGCTCGCTGACGTCAGCCTGCTCCGAGCACTGCAGAGGAAGGGGTCTAAATCCCCGCTAAAGTCAGCCCGCTCCGAGCACTGCAGAGGGAGGGACTGCTGACATCAGCCCGGAAGAGAGAAGAGCTCCGGCGGGTCACGTGAGCGCCCAGCGGCGCTGTAGATAAGGTATTTTTCAAAGTTAAGTTACACAAGGATACACACTGCACATTATATAATCTTTTTACAGAATGAATTTTACAAGGACTTTAACTAGGGCTTATTCTCGGGGTAGGGCTTATATTGCAGCCAGCCCAGAAAATCACGCTAGGTCTTATTTTCGGGGTAGGGCTTATTTTCGGGGGGAGCGGTAACAGCCCCTGGAACATGTTGGCTTGTTATCACTGAGCTTCTGTATGAAATCTATACTCTTGGATTCCTAAACCTTTGGTGTTGCAGTCACTTCTAAGGGAATGAGGCACAGCATGCCTTCCAACAGCATGTGCAAGTGCATGTTTTTTAGGTTTCTGCCACAGTTTGCAGATGAGGATAACTTCAGATAGACCACAAAGTACATGCAATTTTAGCAATCCTGTAAGATTCTAAAAACCATGTAACCAATCTTCCCCTCCTCCCTCCCATACCCGCCCCCCCTTGAGGTTCAGCCTCTGGATCACTGCACCCATTTGACAGTTACAGTGCACACAGCACCAACTGATTAAATTTACCCCTTATTAGGGGAATTATTTGGGTAATTCCCAGCAGGCTGCATATTTCCCTTGGCTGAACCACAGCTTTTATCGTTTGATAGCACTCTGGTGTTTGTATTTATTTTCATTTAACATTGATACTAATAAAAATAGCCAATTAACTTTATTGCTTGGCTAATGGTTATATTATTTGTTGCACTAAGTAACCCCTGCGCCTGTCCTCAACCAGGCAAACCCTCCTTTTTGAACGTGTATTACGGTTACAGCAACAACACCCCACCAAGGTGTGTTGACCAGAACCAGGTTTTCATACAGAATTCCTGGGAATTAGTGGAATTGCTTGCTTTCCCCTTTTTTCCAATCCCCTTTACCTTCCCCCCTTTTCCCCCCCATTAATTTATTCATTGGATCCATACCTTGCATGTCCCATGTGTGAGGCATCATATACAGTGGGTCCGCAGCAATACCACGTGACCTTTTTGCCATTTTGTGGAACAAACACTTCCTATGGGAAAAATAAAAGCAAATGTTCACTTTAACACCTCAAAAGATATAGAGCAGAAATGAAAACAGGAGTTGCAGCAAAGAGCAAGTCTGAGATGGAGCAATATAAATGGGGTTGATTTACTAAAACTGGAGAATGCAAAATATGGTGCAGCTGTGCATGGGAGCCACTTCAGCCCCGGAAAGTTTTACCCCCTTCATGACCAGCCCATTTTTTGCGATATGGCACTGCGTTACTTTAACTGACATCTGCGCAGTCGTGCGACGCTGTACCCAATTAAAATTGATGTATTTTGTTCCCCCGAAATAGAGCTTTCCTTTGGTGGTATTTGATCACCTCTGCGGTTTTTATTTTTTGCGCTTAAAAAAAAAAAAAAAAAAAAAAAAAAAAAAGACTGACAATTTTGCTATAATATATATCTATTAAAAAAAATAAAAAATTTAGGCCAAATATGTATTCTGCTACATATTTTTGGTAAAAAAAAAAAAATCCCAAGTATATATTGATTGTCTTGTGCTAAAGTCATAGTGTCTACAAACGATGGGATATATTTATGGAATTTTTAATTTATTACATTTTTTTAATAGCATTGGCAGCGATCAGCGATTTTTAGCGTGACCGACATTGCGGCGGACAAATCGGACACCTAAATGACACTCTTTTGGGGACCAGTGACACGAGTACAGTAATCAGTGCTAAAAAATATGCACGGTCACTGTACTAATGACACTGGCAGGGAAGGGGTTAACACCAGGGGTGATCAAAGGGTTAAGCGTGTCCCTAGGGGGAGCTTGCTAACTGTGTGGGGGTTGTTTTGACTGGGGAAACACAGAGATCTCTATTGTTCTCCCCTGTCAGAACGGCGACCTGCCTTGTTTCTCTGGGAAACGATCGCGGAATTGGCTCCCCCTCTGTCCAATCAGCGCACGCGCCCCCAGAGGCTACTGCACAAAGCGACATACAGGTACGTCGTTTCGCGCAGCCAGGCCACCTTGCTGCAGTAAATGTGAAGAAGGCAGTCCGGAACCGGTTTAGCTTTGACAAAAAAAAAAAAAAAAAAATGGAAGCTGATTGGTTCCTATGCAGAGCTGCACCAGGTTTTGCACTCTCCAGTTTTCGTAAATCAACTCCAATGTCTACACAGTAAGAAGATCACCGCCAGTGTTATTCTGGAGTGAGGAAACAGCATTACACTAAAATTCCAGCCTTATAGCATCCTGGGTCAACTCCTAAATATAGCCTGATTGTGAATGTAAAGAGTCAGACCACCAAATCTTTGACTTGTGAAAAATGTATCACATTTCCCTCCCATTTTTTTTTTTTTTTTTTTTTTTAACGTTTTAAGAACACACACACACAACCAAGGATGAGCTCCGGCGTGTTCGCATTGAACACGTGCAGAGCCCGCCAGGAAGTCGGCACCGCTCTGTGCTAATCACAGGCAGGGAGACATTGTCCCGATGCTCGGCTGCAGAGATCGGGAAATGTCTCCCTGCCTGTGATTAGCGCAGCGCGATTCCGACTTCCTGGCGGGCTCTGCACGTGTTCAATGAGAACACGCCGGAGCTCATCCTTACACACAACATTTTGCACCTTATTCCGAGTTAGACTGTTGTAGAGGCGCAGTTTGGGTTGCTCTGATGTGTCTGGGGGCGACCACGGAGGTTGCGTACGTCTCCCTTTGCCTGCAAAAAAATAAAAAGAACGGTGTTAAATAAATGGCCACTGTGACTTCATTTGAAAGTAAAAATCTTCATTTGATGTACTAGACACATAGCCTACAAAATGAGAAATACGAGACCCAGGGCTTTTTGGGGACCCACTCGGGGGCTATAGCCCCTGTCACCCCCCCCCTTCCGATGCCACTGGACAGAGGGGTAGATTTATAAAAACAGCTGGGTGCAAAATCTGGTGCAACTCTGGATAGAAACCAATCAGGATTCCAGATTTTATTGTCAAAGCTTAGATCAACAAGCTGAAGTTAGAAGCTCATTGGCTACCATGCTCAGCTACACCAGATTTTGTACTCTCCAGTTTTAGTAAATCTCCCACATAGTCTGATGGCCTAACTAACTGGATACAATTCAAGTGACTGTTTAGGTAGGCCCAAACATTTTGGTACATCTAAAGAAGACTGAATAGAGATTGTAATGTGTATGGCAAGCGTAAACCAAAGAACCCCCCTCAAAAGCAGAACAAACACCTGTTCTTTATGAAAGTTCCCTCTCTCTTTTACGTTTCATTTACAGTGAGCCATCGCCCTGAGAAAGTGGGTCAGACACCCAAAACGCATCAGTTTATTCTCTCAGCCACACGTTTTGTTGAGGTTGGAAAGCAGACTTCTGGGTGTTGTGTTATTTTTAATATATTATGCATTTTTTTTGTATATTATGTATTTTTGTATCCCCTTTTAAAGCGCTGGAGATAATGCACAAGGCGTTTGCACCCTCTTTGTTGTTTTGTTATCACTTAGACCCCTTTCACACTGAGGCGCTTTGCAGGCACTATAACGCTAAAAATAGCGGCTGCTGTCTCTCCAATGTGAAAGCCCCAAGGGCTTTCACACTGGAGCGGTGCGCTAGCAGGACAGTAAAAAAAGCCCTGCTAGCAGCATCTTTGGAGCGGTGTGTATACCGCTCCTGCCCATTGAAATTATTGGGCACCGCGGCTATACCGCCGGCAAAGCGCTGCTGCAGCAGCACTTTGCGGGTGGTTTTAACCCTTTCTCGGACGCTAGCGGGGGGGGGTAAAAGCGCCCCGCTAGCGGCCGAATAGCGCCGCGAAATTGATGGTAAAGCGCTGCTAAAAATAGTGCCGCTTTACCGCCGACTCACCCACCGCCCCAGTGTGAAAGGGGCCTTACAGTGACGTTCAAATGAAGTGACACCACCCTTAAAAGGTCCACCTTATTAAAAATACATCTCTAAGGGTGTCTATAGGTCAACTACCGTATATACTCGAGTACAAGCCGAGTTTTTAAGCACATTTTTTGTGCTGAAAATGCCCCCCTCAGCTTATACTCGAGTCTGTGTCCATCTTCACATTTGTGCGCCTGATCCTGGCCAAACTTGGCACACATGTAGACCCACTCTTCCTCTACAAGTGTGCAAAGTTTGTTGTCTGGGGGACCTATGGCCGGGGAGCACCGTTTATTCAAACCCGGGGCACCCCTTCCATAGACTCCCATGTTAAACGTAAGTCTAGTCTAGTCACACAGCGCCGGAGATCAGGTAGGGAGATTGGACACAGTGAGGCATGGACACGACAGTGAGGCATAGGCACAGTGAGGCATGCACATGGACACAGTGAGGCGTGCAGATGGACACCCTAGGCTTATACTCGAGTCAATACGTTTTCCCATTTTTTTGTGGTAGAATTAGGTGCCTCGGCTTATATTCGGGTCGGCTTATACTCGAGTATATACAGTATGTCCAATGACAGACCAGGAAAGGAACCGTATGTCTATAACCAAGCACTTCCTGACCTTACCAGAAATCCCTGGGCTTAGCTTTCGTAAAAAATTTAATTATCTGCATGGTTAACTTTTCTTGGTGATTTAATACAGTGTCCTCCCCCCAAAAAAAAAAAAAAAAAAAAAAAAAAGAAGAAGGTGGGGCTGTCCAGTCAGTCATGGGCATGTGAAGTTTCTGGTAAGATCTTTTTAACCAGGGGTGCTCAATTCGTGGCCCAAGGAGCCCTGTGATGTGGCCCATGACCCCATGCTCTGAGATGGCGGGTTGGCAAGCCAAGATCGCAAATCAACGGGTTGCCAACCAGCAATCCCAGAGCATCAGAGTGCATTGAGCCGGCAGCTGAGGAAGCAGGAACGGCATAAGCCGATACTTCACCAGGGACAGGAGCCAGCGCTACAGAAGGGGTAATACCAAGTGCACATCGCCTGGGACCTTTCTAGTAGCCTGGGGAGCAATGCCAGCAGAAGCTGGACCTGTGGATCAGTGTGAAAGCAGCCTAATAACACTGCTTTATAAGTGCTAATATGCCCATTGGAAAAGTGCAGTGTATGTGATATCCAAACACTTGCTATCCAGGCGCTGTCATTATATTGCGGCAGGTTGGCTCTATTACGCGAATCGCCGTAGCTGTACATCAGTTCGTGTAATAGATACAGTGAGCGCGCGCACGGCAGCTCCCCATTCTGTCAGGGGCGTAGAGAGAGATCGACTGTTCCTAGTGATCAGGAACAGCCATCTCTCTCCTTCTCCAGTCAGTCCCATCCCCCCACAGTTAGAAACACCTCCCTAGGAACACATTTAACCCCTTGATCACCCCCTAGTGTTAACCCCTTCCCTGCCAGTGTCATTTATACAGTAATCAGTGCACTTTTATAGCTCTGATCGCTGTATAATTGTCACTGGTCCCAAAAAAAGTGTCAAAAGTGTCCGATCTGTCCGCCGCAATGTCGCAGTCCCACTAAAAATCGCTGATCAGTGTGAGTGCCAAACACACGTATTATTCACACAGGCGTGCCAACACACGGGTTACTCACACAGGCGTGCCAACACATGGGTTACTCACACAGGCGTGTCAACACATGGGTTACTCACACAGGCGTGCCAACACATGGGTTACTCACACAGGCGTGCCAACACACGGGTTACTCACACAGGCGTGCCAACACACGGGTTACTCACACAGGCGTGCCAACACACGGGTTACTCACACAGGCGTGCCAACACACGGGTTACTCACACAGGCGTGCCAACACACGGGTTACTCACACAGGCGTGCCAACACACGGGTTACTCACACAGGCGTGCCAACACACGGGTTACTCACACAGGCGTGCCAACACACGGGTTACTCACACAGGCGTGCCAGCACACGGATTACTCGCACAGGCGTGCCAGCACACGGATTACTCGCACAGGCGTGCCAGCACACGGATTACTCGCACAGGCGTGCCAGCACACGGATTACTCGCACAGGCGTGCCAGCACACGGATTACTCGCACAGGCGTGCCAGCACACGGATTACTCGCACAGGCGTGCCAGCACACGGATTGCTCGCACAGGCATGCTAAAACAGGGATTACTCACATGAGTGTGCATTATTTGAAGTGCTCTGTGCTGTGGCATCAGACGAGATCGCCGCTATGTGCCTGTACCATCGAACTACGTGGAAGTAATGGTCCGGAGGGGGTTCTGCCAGCTGCCTGAACACATCTACGTCGGTCTGAGAGAATGTGTAGCCCTGGATGTAACTACGGAAGCTGAGGTAGTCGTGTAACGCGGACAGCCGGGCCTTCTGGTCTCTAATGTTCAAGATGGACTGGTAGCTCAGAGCTGTAAGAGAGTTACACGGCATTCAGTACACAGGCAAGAACCACAACAGCAGGCACCGTTCCAAGTAATGTCAGCCGTCCAATCATACCACCATGGGGTTAGGGTTGCCACCTGCAGTCCGGGTTTTGAATCATGTGTCCGGGTTTCAGTCTGCCTGATCAGTTTAGATTTACCCATGAATTATACACAAGAATTATTGCTCTCACGCCGATGTTCGCGGTGATACCTCACATGTGTGGTACAATCACCGTTCACATACGTGTGCCGGACCTGTGCGCATGCATGTGCGGTAGATGGGGGTGCTTTTGAATTTTTCCAATTACTTGAACCCCCTTGTGATAGCTTTGAGGAGGTGACAGATACACTTTATGGAGACATCAGGGGTCAATTAAACCCCCGATGTCTCCCTTGCCCGTCAAAGTAGCTAACCAAGCAAAGATCATGCTTGGTTAGCTGCTTCCCTGGCTGTAACAGCCAGCAAATGACAGCTCTGAAACCCGAAGTGACAAAATCCTCAACACTTTTGGGTTCATTTGCTACAGAGAACAGATGTTCTTCTATCTCCTCTGTGGAAAGCTGACCTCACCATTCACCATGGTCCCTGGCTACCCAGAGGAACAGGAAGGCCCAAAAACCACAGCAGGTGGCTGTAGGAGGCCCTTTTGAGCGCTGTAAAAGTATCGCAGCCGCCATAATCCTGGTAAAAGCACTTGCTGACAGAACGTTGTAAGCCGACACGTTTTCGGGATCTGCATCATTTGGGCTGTGAATAAATGTAACTTGGAGCTGTATCAGGGGTACCACAGTCAGATAGAGCCCTGCCTCGTTTCCTGGCTGGGTGACATGTAGCGTCATCTAATCCTTTCCTCCCCAGCCTTACTGTCCCTGGTTTGCCCCATTCATTCATTGGATTTCAGTTCATTCACTCATGGGGATGAAGTATCACATATGGGCGTTAACAAGGGCGGTCCATAGCAAGCGGCTTCCTATAGGGGCACTCGCCATTACACAGAGCAGGCAAGTATGACATGTTTGTTATTTTTAAATTTCCACCTTTACAAGCACTTTAACGACGTGCTATAGCTGAATGACGGCTACAGTGTGGTCGTCCAGTTCTGGGAGGGAGTCTATTGACATCCCCCCAGAACCACGCGCCCCCCCTGCGCTGCCTGTTGTGGTGCGCATCTGGCGCGCTCTGTGATCGAGGTAAATGGCCAATCACAGCAGTCCTTTACCATGTGATCAGCTGTGTGCAATCATAGCTGATCAGGATGTAAACACGCTTGCCTCAACAGCGCCCGCGTCAGGGCCGCCTCAACAGCGCCCGCGTCAGGGCAGCCTCAACAGCGCCCGCGTCAGGGCAGCCTCAACAGGGCACATCAGTGAAGGAGAAAAATTACTTCTTTGCAAAATAACTAAAAGAAACTACAAAAAAAAAAAAATTTTTTTTTAAACTTTTCAGTCTTTTTTCCATTTGTTTAGGAAAAAAAATAAATAAATAAATAAATTAAAAAAAAAACAGTTTCACACTACAGAGCCTCTAAAACAGTGCCGATCATTTTTGTTGTGCTTTAGCGGTGCTTTTTGGTCACTAGCAGGGCAGATTTAACTGTAAAAAAAAAAAAAAGGAAAAAGTCCAGTTTTGTGGCGCTTTGGAAGCGCTGCCCATTCATTGCAATGGGCAAGGGCATTTTGGGAGCGCTGTATACAGCATACCCAACCCGCCCCAAAGATGCTGCTTGCAGGACTTTTTATAACGTCCCGCAAGCGCACTGCCCAGGTGTGAAAGCACACACTGCAAAGAATAGGAGGCAGTTTTCAGGTGCTTTTTAGAGGCTATTTCTAGAGCTAAAAACGCCTGAAAACTGCCTTAGTCTGAAAGGGGTCTTAATACCACCAAAAGAAAGCTCCATTTGTGTGAAAAAAAAAAAATGCTAAAACATTTATGGGTACAGTCAGTGTTGCATGACCGTGTAATTGTCATTCAAAGTGTGACAGCGCTAAAAATTGGCCTGGGCAGGAAGGGGGTAAAGTGTCCGGTATTGAAGTGGTTACATATAGTGTAAGAATTACTATACATCTGTTCTGTTGCTCGAAGCCTGCAAACAGCAATCAGTTGTACACCAGATCAATTACCAGCCGCCCACAGTACAGCTTTCCCTAACAAGCCTATCGTATGCTCAACCAACCGAGGACCATAAACTCTGCAGACAAATTCCCGCACCTTCCATATTGCGGATGTGATCAGGAAAGAGCGCAATGTGTTATTATTGATATCCTGCCTGTCAAGTGATATGCGTAGTTGTGATTCCCTCTGCTCTACCATATGGATACCTAGCAATAAATGAGTGACAACACTTTTCATAGCTTGAAATTATTCCACTGCTGTTTTCCTGCCTGTTCTGTAGATTACATTGTGTTCTGTGAATACAATCTCACTGGGAAACTCCATCCCCAGCCCTCTCTCTTCTTGTAAGACCCTCTAGTAAAGACACTTCAGTCCCCCCCACCCCCATCATCACACACATACACATACACACACACACACAAACACACACGGAAAACTCCTACTGCAAGCCTGATTTCAACTTTCAGCTAGTACATGGCAACTCAGTATTAATGACAGATTTTAAAAGGGGAAGCCCAACCAAAACAATTTTTTGGGAAGATGGGGAAGAATGCTGGAGTTCAGTTCTAAAGTAGAATTCCGGCTTTCATTTCACTTTAAAGCCCCTTTCACACTGGGGCGGGAGGGGCGGCGGCGGTAAAGCGCCACTATATTTAGCGGCGCTTTACCGCTAATTTCACTGCGCTATTCGGCAGCTAGCGGGGCAGTTTTACCCCCCGCTAGCAGCAGAGAAAGGGTTAAAAACCACCGCAAAGCGCCTCTGAGGAGGCGCTTTGCCAGCGGTATCCCATTGATTTCAATGGGCAGGATCGGTAGAGGAGCGGTATACACACTGCTCCTTCACCGCTCCAAAGATGCGGCTAGCAGGACTTTTTTTTTTTACCATCCTGCCAGCGCATCGCCTCAGTGTGAAAGCCCTCGGGGCTTTCACACTGGAGACACAGCAGCGGCTGTTTTAGGGTCGGTTTGCAGGCGCTATTTTTAGCGCAATACGACCCTTTGTGAAAGGGGCATAACTACTTGCCCAATAGGCACATTTACCCCCCCCTTCCTGCCAAGGCCAATTTTCAGCTCTCAGTGCTGTTGCACTTTGAATGACAATTGCGCGTTTATGCAACACTGTACCCATATGAAATCTTTTCACACAAATAGAGCTTTCTTTGGGTGGTATTTAATCACCACTGGGGTTTTTATTTTTTGCTAAACAAACGAAAAAGACTGAACATTTTGAAAATAAATTCATAGTTTGTTATAAAAATTTTGCAAACATGCAATTTTTCTCCTTCACTGATGTGTGCTGATGAGGCTGCACTGATGGGGACTGATGATGAGGCACTGATTGAAAAAGTATGCCATGCACATTATGCAATTGCCTTACAGTTTTTTTGGAGGTTTTTTTTTTTTTTTTTTTTTAAACAGGCGCAGTTTACTACTGCTTTAACAAAACTATGTTTTTTTAATTGAAAACATAAAATGATTTACCCAGCACAGCTTTTCTTTAGATATTTGTCACTCTTTGCCAGTATTTTTCCATGAATGGCCTCTCTGCATGCTTCTCTTAAAAACTGAACACTTTTGCCATGGTTGCAAGGAAAGCAGATACAGTAAAACTTTGGTTTGAGAGTAACTTGGTTTGAGAGCGTTTTGCAAGTCAAGCAAAATGTTTTAATAAATTTTGCCTTGATATACAAGCGATGTCTTGATACAAGAGCAGCGTCATGTCACAACTGAGTATAAAAGAGAAGAGAGGCGCCTCCAAGTGTAGCAATATGGTTACATTTAACCGCTTGAGGACCGCCGCAAGCCGATGTACGTCGGCAGAATGGCACGGCTGGGCACATGGACGTACAGGTATGTCCCCTTTAAGAGCCCAGCCGTGGGTCGCGAGCGACTCCTCTTCTCCGAGACTTTCACCGCGGGAACAGTGGACCCGATCGCCACTGGTGTCCCGCGATCGGGTCACAGAGAGGAAGAACGGGGAGAGGTAAGTGTAAACAAACCTCTCCCCGTGCTTCCTAGTGAGCCTGTCACTGATCGTCTGTTCCCTGTCATAGGGAACGACGATCAGTGACGTCACACGCTAAGCCACGCCCCCCACAGTAAGAAACACCAATCAGGGCACACTTAACCCCTACAGCGCCCACTCCTGGTTAACCCCTTCACTGCCAGTGTTATTTTTACAGTAACCAGTGCATTTTTATAGCACTGATCGCTGTTAAAATGACAATGGTCCCAAAATAGTGTCAAAAGTGTCCGACATAATGTCGCAGTCACGAAAAAAAATCACTGATCGCCGCCATTACTAGTAAAAAATAAAAATGTATAAAAATGCCATAAAACTATCCCCTATTTTGTAGACGCTATAACTTTTGCGCAAACCAATTAATAAAACGCTTATTGCGATTTTTTTTACCAAAAATATGTAGAAGAATACGCATCGGCCTAAACTGAGGGAAAAAAAACACATTTTTTTAATATCTTTTTTGGGGGTTATTTATTATAGAAAAAAGTAAAAAATATTGATTTTTTTTTCAAAATTGTCGCTCTATTTTTGTTTATAGCGCAAAAAATAACAACCGCAGAGGTGATAAAATACCACCAAAAGAAAGCTCTATTTGTGGGGAAAAAAGGACGTAAATTTTGTTTGGGAGCCACGTCGCATGACCGCACAATTGTCAGTTAAAGCGACGCAGTGCCGAATCGCAAAAAGGGGCCTGGTCCTTATGCTGCATATTGGTCCGGGGCTGAAGTGGTTAATGAAGGTACTCATTTAGCAACATATTGCTACACTTAGGAGGCGCCTCTCTTCTCTTTTATACCCTGTAAAAAAAAAAAAATGCTTTGATATACAAGCATGTTTTTGGAACGAATTATGCTCGCAAACCAAGGTTTTACTGTATTAATAGAAAGGTACATTTGATTAGCATTTTGTTACAAAACAGGTGGGTGTGTCCAACATAAAACTGGGATTTCCTGTGCAAACAAGCCCCGCCCTCTCAGTATACAGTAGTGAGAATAGGACACTTCTGTGTTCTTCAGACTATGAAACCAGAAAACAAAAGTGAAAGAAAATCTCTGATTTCGATCTGATGCAACACTCACCGGGTGTGACCGCATTTACAATACAGGAGAGCGGGGGCTGGGAATCTTCGCCATCATGATGCTCTAATACAGCAAATACTCCATTTTACCAAAACAGCAAATACTACACTGACCCCCCCCCCCCCCCCCTTCCACACACACAGCATGCTTAGAATTCAGTCTATTAGGGTTCATTTACACTATGAAAAGTGATCTGTGGTCAGATTGGTTTTCAGAGGCAGGGATATGCTGCCTCCTTAGCACCTGCTTTAACCCCAATGCATGCAGTTTCGGGGGCCTCATTCGGTGGACGGTTGTACCCGCCGGACCCGGCAGGGAGTTTAAATCCCGCAGTGGCAATTAAGGTGATATGCAAGGCAAAAATATGTTTAAAAAAAAAAAAAAAAAAAAGGACAAAAGACAAACATGTCATACTTACCTGCTCTGTAAAAATTATTTTATATATACTGTGATTCTGTACTTGCCAAATATGCTGCAGAAATCTCCCTCCACTGAGTCTGGCTGCAGCCATTTTACCTGTGGGCAGCCGAAGCTGCTGCCTGTTCACTTCCTGGATTTACACAGACACACACCTCTCCAGCTCTGGAATCGGCAGAGCTGGGGGTTGGTAATAATTGGGGGATCGGCAGAGCTGGGGGTTACTACTGATCGGGGGGAATCGGCAGAGCTGGGGGTTACTATCAGGGGGGAATCGGCAGAGCTGGGGGTTACTACTGATCGGGGGGGGGGGAAATTTGCAAAGCTGGGGGTTGGTAATAATCGGGGGATCGGCAGAGCTGGGGGTTACTACTGATCGGGGGGGGGGGGATCAGCAGAGTTGGGGGTTACCACTGGGCGGGGGATACAGACTTGTGTTCCAGGAATTCCTCCCTGGGTGCAGACTGCCCTCAATGTTAGCACTCCTCAGAGCACCCTCCAGCAGCTGTCAGCCTCTCATACAGTGTTACAGGATGCTGCAACTGTGCCCTCCTTCCACAGATAATGCCAGACCCCAGGGGTGCTGTCACACAGGGGGAGGGGGGGGAGGATAGCTGTCACACAGAGGAGGGGGGGAGGATAGCTGTCACACAGGAGGAGGGGGGTAGCTGTCACACAGGAGGAGGGGGAGGGTGATAGCTGTCACACAGGAGGAGGGGGGAGGGTGATAGCTGTCACACAGGAGGAGGGGGGAGGGTGATAGCGGTCACACAGGAGGGGGGGGGGAGGAGGGTAGCGGTCCACACGGGGGGGGGGGGGAGAGGAGGGTAGCGGTCACACGGGGGGATAGCGGTCACACGGGGGGGGGGGGAGAGGAGGGTAGCGGTCACACGGGGGGATAGCTGTCACACAGGAGGAGGGGGAGGGTAGCTGTCACACAGGAGGAGGGGCGGAGGGTAGCTGTCACACAGGCGGAGGGTAGCTGTCACACAGGAGGAGGGTAGCTGTCACACAGGAGGAGGGTAGCTGTCACACAGGAGGAGGGTAGCTGTCACACAGGAGGAGGGTAGCTGTCACACAGGAGGAGGGTAGCTGTCACACAGGAGGAGGGTCGGAAGGTAGCTGTCACACAGGAGGGGGGGCGGAAGGTAGCTGTCACACAGGAGGGGGGGAGGAGGGTAGCTGTCACACAGGAGGGGGAAGGAGGGTAGGGTAGCTGTCACACAGGAGGGGGGGGAAGGGTAGCTGTCACACAGGAGGGGGGGGAAGGGTAGCTGTCACACAGGAGGGGGGGAAGGGTAGCTGTCACACAGGAGGGGGGGGAAGGGTAGCTGTCACACAGGAGGGGGGGGAAGGGTAGCTGTCACACAGGAGGGGGGGAAGGGTAGCTGTCACACAGGAGGGGGGAAGGGTAGCTGTCACACAGGAGGGGGGAAGGGTAGCTGTCACACAGGAGGGGGGAAGGGTAGCTGTCACACAGGAGGGGGGAAGGGTAGCTGTTACACAGCGAGGGGGGAGGGGAGCTGTCACACAAGAGGGGGGAAGGGAAGCTGTCACACACAGGCTCTATTACTGACAGTGTTCCGTGTCTCTCTGGCTCGGTGCGGTCCCCCCCCCCCAGTATCGGTATATCTCGGAGGACCCGGACACTCCCCGCCTCCTCTCCAGCTGCTGCCATCTCTGTCCCTCTTCTATCGCTCGGATTCTGATGCAACCATCAACAAAACGTGTCCGGAAGTTCCGCCCGGGCTCACTTCCGGTGATCTCTGTTACCTGGCAACCGGGCCGCTGCGGCCTAGTACACGGCCACTGAGCCTGAGGAGCCTCGGCAGAGCCCGGGGTTGTCTCTCTGGTCCGCCTCATATGACTCCTCCTGTCTCTTGCTGTGTGTGGAGACCTCGGTTATTAGATGTCCAAGCCGTCCGTACAGAATCCACACTATGAGCAGTCAGTGCAACACCGAGTCACCGACAGGACTGAGCCGCAGGAGCTCCTTCATTATCACTTCCGCTCATTCACCGTCTATCCCCCCCCCCCCCCATCATCTCTCATTTATTCCTTCTTCCACCCCCCCCCCCTCATCTCTCATTTATTCCTTCTTCCACCCCCCCCCCATCTCTCATTTATTCCTTCTTCCACCCCCCCCATCTCTCTCATTTATTCCTTCTTCCACCCCCCATCTCTCATTTATTCCTTCTTCCACCCCCCCCATCTCTCATTTATTCCTTCTTCCACCCCCCCCCCCCATCTCTCATTTATTCCTTCTTCCACCCCCCCCCTCTCTCATTTATTCCTTCTTCCACCCCCCCATCTCTCATTTATTCCTTCTTCCACCCCCCCCCCCCCTCATCTCTCATTTATTCCTTCTTCCACCCCCCCCCATCTCTCATTTATTCCTTCTTCCACCCCCCCCCATCTCTCATTTATTCCTTCTTCCACCCCCCCCCCCATCTCTCATTTATTCCTTCTTCCACCCCCCCCCTCTCTCATTTATTCCTTCTTCCACCCCCCCATCTCTCATTTATTCCTTCTTCCACCCCCCCCCCCTCATCTCTCATTTATTCCTTCTTCCACCCCCCCCCATCTCTCATTTATTCCTTCTTCCACCCCCCCCCCTCATCTCTCATTTATTCCTTCTTCCACCCCCCCATCTCTCATTTATTCCTTCTTCCACCCCCCCCCCATCTCTCATTTATTCCTTCTTCCACCCCCCCCCCATCTCTCATTTATTCCTTCTTCCACCCCCCCCCATCTCTCATTTATTCCTTCTTCCACCCCCCCCCATCTCTCATTTATTCCTTCTTCCACCCCCCCCCATCTCTCATTTATTCCTTCTTCCACCCCCCCCCATCTCTCATTTATTCCTTCTTCCACCCCCCCCATCTCTCATTTATTCCTTCTTCCACCCCCCATCTCTCATTTATTCCTTCTTCCACCCCCCCCCCCATCTCTCATTTATTCCTTCTTCCACCCCCCCCATCTCTCATTTATTCCTTCTTCCACCCCCCCCCATCTCTCATTTATTCCTTCTTCCACCCCCCCCATCTCTCATTTATTCCTTCTTCCACCCCCCCATCTCTCATTTATTCCTTCTTCCACCCCCCCCATCTCTCATTTATTCCTTCTTCCACCCCCCCCATCTCTCATTTATTCCTTCTTCCACCCCCCCCCCAATCTCTCATTTATTCCTTCTTCCACCCCCCCCCCATCTCTCTCATTTATTCCTTCTTCCACCCCCCCTCCCATCTCTCTCATTTATTCCTTCTTCCACCCCCCCATCTCTCATTTATTCCTTCTTCCACCCCCCCCCATCTCTCATTTATTCCTTCTTCCACCCCCCCCCCATCTCTCATTTATTCCTTCTTCCACCCCCCCCCATCTCTCATTTATTCCTTCTTCCACCCCCCCCCATCTCTCATTTATTCCTTCTTCCACCCCCCCCCCCATCTCTCATTTATTCCTTCTTCCACCCCCCCCCCCCATCTCTCATTTATTCCTTCTTCCACCCCACCCCATCTGTCATTTATTCCTTCTTCTACCTCCCCCCCCCCAACTCTCTCATTTATTCCTTCTTCCACCCCCCCCTTCTCTCATTTATTCCTTCTTCCACCCCCCCCCCCCTCATCTCTCATTTATTCCTTCTTCCACCCCCCCAATCTCTCATTTATTCCTTCTACCTCCCCCCCATCTCTCTTATTTATTCCTTCTTCTACCTCCCCCCTCATCTCTCATTTATTCCTTCTTCCACACCCCCCCCCAATCTCTCATTTATTCCTTCTTCCACCCCCCCCCCCATCTCTCATTTATTCCTTCTTCCACCCCCCATCTCTCATTTATTCCTTCTTCCACCCCCCCCCATCTCTCATTTATTCCTTCTTCCACCCCCCCCATCTCTCATTATTCCTTCTTCCACCCCCCCCCATCTCTCATTTATTCCTTCTTCCACCCCCCCATCTCTCATTTATTCCTTCTTCTACCTCCCCCCATCTCTCTCATTTATTCCTTCTTCCACCCCCCCTTCTCTCATTTATTCTTTCTTCCACCCCCCCCCTCATCTCTCATTTATTCCTTCTTCCACCCCCCCCCCCAATCTCTCATTTATTCCTTCTACCTCCCCCCCATCTCTCTCATTTATTCCTTCTTCTACCTCCCCCCTCATCTCTCATTTATTCCTTCTTCCACCCCACCCCATCTGTCATTTATTCCTTCTTCTACCTCCCCCCCCAACTCTCTCATTTATTCCTTCTTCCACCCCCCCCTTCTCTCATTTATTCCTTCTTCCACCCCCCCCCCTCATCTCTCATTTATTCCTTCTTCCACCCCCCCAATCTCTCATTTATTCCTTCTACCTCCCCCCCATCTCTCTTTATTTATTCCTTCTTCTACCTCCCCCCTCATCTCTCATTTATTCCTTCTTCACACCCCCCCCAATCTCTCATTTATTCCTTCTTCCACCCCCCCCCCCATCTCTCATTTATTCCTTCTTCCACCCCCCCCATCTCTCATTTATTCCTTCTTCCACCCCCCCCCCCCATCTCTCATTATTCCTTCTTCCACCCCCCCATCTCTCATTTATTCCTTCTTCCACCCCCCCCCCCCATCTCTCATTTATTCCTTCCACCCCCCCCATCTCTCATTTATTCCTTCTTCTACCTCCCCCCCATCTCTCTCATTTATTCCTTCTTCCACCCCCCCTTCTCTCATTTATTCTTTCTTCACCCCCCCCTCATCTCTCATTTATTCCTTCTTCCACCCCCCCCCCCAATCTCTCATTTATTCCTTCTACCTCCCCCCATCTCTCTCATTTATTCCTTCTTCTACCTCCCCCCTCATCTCTCATTTATTCCTTCTTCCACACCCCCCCCCCCCCAATCTCTCATTTATTCCTTCTACCTCCCCCCCCCCATCTCTCTCATTTATTCCTTCTTCCACCCCCCCATCTCTCATTTATTCCTTCTTCCACCCCCCCATCTCTCATTTATTCCTTCTTCCACCCCCCCCCATCTCTCATTTATTCCTTCTTCTACCTTCCCCCCCCCTCATCTCTCATTTATTCCCTATTTTACCCCCCCCCCAAGTGTTTTTTTTTCTCCCCCCTTTCTTATCTATCTCTTCCTTCCCCCTCTTTCTCCCATCACTCCTCTCCCTCTTTCTCTTCCTCTCTTTCCTACTTTTCACCCCCCCCCCCTTACACTTCTCTGTCTCTTTTTCTTTCTCCCTCATCTTTCCTTCCTATTTACTCTTCACCCCCCCCCCATTCTTATTCCTCCTCCTTCTCTGCTTCATCCATCCTCTATTTTCCTTCTACCCCCCCCCCTTTCCCCCTTTTCCTCCTCTTTTCTCCTTCTTTTTATCTCTTTCTTTCGCTCTCACTCTCTGCACTTCTTCTGCCTTTTCCCCTCCCCATCCTTCTCTCTCCTCCTTTCTCTTCCCTTCATCCACTCTGTCTTTTCTCTTCCTCTCCCCCCCCCACCCCTCTTGTTTCCCCCTCTCTTGCTCTTTTCTCTTTCCTTCTCCCCCCTCTCTCTCTACACCTCTTTCTTTCTTTCTCTGTCCATTCTTTTCTCTCTTGCTCTCTTCCTCTCCTTCTTCCACTCTCTCTTTTTTTTTCCTCCTTCCTCCGCTCTCATCCCCCCTTCCTATTTTTTTCTCTCTCCCTCCTTCCCCCACTCTCTTTCTCTCCTTCCCCGACTCTCTTCCTCACTCATTTCTCTTTCCTTCCTCCACTCTGTCTTTTCTTTTTTCCTCCTCTCCCCCTTCTCTTTCTCTCTCCTATCTCTCTCGGCTTCTTTCTTTCTTTCTTACTCCACTCTCTCTGTTCTTCTTTCTATCTCCCCCTCCCCTTTCCTTCCTCTCTTTGCCCATATTATCTTTCTCTTCTTTTTCTTCCTTCCCACTTCCCATGTTCTCTTTTTTTCTCCCTCTTTTTCCCCATATTCTCTTTTCTCTGTTTCCTTTTTCACTCTCCTGATTAAAACCACTTCCATACAGGGCTTTTTATACCACTTCCATACCGGGCCTATTCTGGCACTTCTCTCCTACATGTACAAATCATCATTCTTTTGCTAGAAAATTACTCAGAACCCCCAAACATTATATATGTTTTTTTTTAGCAGACACCCTAGGGAATAAAATGACGGTCGTTGCAACTTTTTATCTTGCACGGTATTTGCGCAATAATTTTTCAAACGCCTTTTTTTGGGGAATAAATGGTTTCATGAATTAAAAAATAACAAAACAGTAAAGCTAGCCCTATTTTTTTGTAAAATATGAAAGCTTATGTTACGCCGAGTAAAAAGATACCTAACATGTCACGCTTTAAAATTGCGCACACTCATTGAATGGCGCCAAACTTCGGTACATAAAAATTTCCATAGGCGAGGCTTTGAAATTTTTTACAGGTTACCAGGTTACAGTTACAGAGGAGGTCTAGTGCCAGAATTGTTGCACACGCTCTAACGCACGCGGCGATACCTCACATATGTGGTTTGAACGGCGTTTACATATGCGGGCGGGACTTACGTGTGTGTTCGCTTCTAAGCGCAAGCTATTGGGGACAGGCGTTTTAAAAAAACATTATTTTTTTTATTTTACTTATTTTTTTTTGTTTTTACTTTTTTTTTTACACTTTTTTTTTTTTTTATCACTTTTATTTCTATTACAAGGAATGTAAACATCCCTTGTAATAGGAATGTGTGTGACAGGTCCTCTTTATTGAGAGATGCGGGGTCAATAAGACTCCACATCTCTCCTCCAGGCTGGAAAGCATGAGATCGTGAAAATTTTTTCACTGATCTCATACTTATAGCCGCAATGGCGGCTTTGTTTACATTTGAGGACCCGGGCGTGACGTCATCACATCGCGCCCGGGCCTCCGACGATCATAGAGATGACTGGTGACCATCTGGTCACCAGTCATCTCTATGCTCGTCACGTGACCCACCACCAGGGCCGACGATTCTCTCCGGGTCCCCGATGGCACGGGAGAGCCCGGAGAAGCACCGGATGGCGGCGGGAGGGGGGGGATGTCCCCTCCCACCGCCTATAAGAACGATCAAGCGGCGGAACCACCGCTATGATCATTCTTATGGTGCGCAGGATCGCCGGCTGAACAAAAGGATATCTGAATGATGCCTCTAGCTGCACCCATCATTCAGATATCCCCCCTCAAACCCAGGACGTCATATGACTTCCACCCGGAGGGAGAGAGTGTTCCTGCCGGCGTCATTTTACAATGGCCCGGTATGGAAGGGGTTAAATCAGAGATCCCTCAAATTTTCTACATAGAAGTAGTTTACTGTCCTCCAGACTTTAGGGGGGCCAGACTGTGGCAAGTGGGAGTGGAAAATGTCCTGGCATCAGTGGGGGTAAACAATGCCCCAGTTGATATTAGGGGAGGAATAGTGCCTCACCATTGGTGTCAGTGGAAGTAGTGTCCCATTGTTGGTGTCAATGGGAGGAATCGTGCCCCATCATTGGTGTTAATGGGAGCAATTGTTCCCACTAGCATTGTTATCAGTAGGAGGAATAGTGCCCCATCATTGGTGTCAGCGGATGGAATAGTGCCCCATCATTGGTGTCAGTGGATGGAATAGTGCCCCATCATTGGAGTCAGTGGAAGGAATAGTGCCTCAGGAGATGGATAAAGGCAAAGGAAAGGCCACAGTTTTTCTGATCTCACTGCACACTGTGAGCTTCTCACAATGTGCATTAGAAGCTGCAGCAAGTCTGATAGAGCCCGCCTCATTTCCTGTTCGAATGACATCCAACATCATCTATGCAAAAAAGGAGAAAGGCTGGTGCTATGAAAGTCAGCTAAAGCATAGTTTTATTATTGCATGTGAACAGCAGTCAAAAAGAAGCCCAACGCGTTTCGGCTGTCATGATTAAGGCCTGACGGCCGAAACGTGTTGGATTTCTTTTTGACTGCTGTTCACATGCAATAATAAAACAATGCTTTTGCTGACATTCATAGCACCAGCCTTTCTCCTTTTTTGCATGGACTATATGGAGGTTTACAAAGACTGTGCTGTGTTCATGAGGCTCACCAGGCATTGCACAGGAGGTAGTAGCTCGGATGCACCTGTTCCATCCAACATCATCTAACCCTTTCCTTTTCAGTCTGACCGCCCTTGGCCCCTCCCCTTTCATTTATTGGATTTCAGATCCTTCAAATCATGGAGGCTCAACCTCCCATGTGGGCGTTACCTAGGGTGGTCTGCATGCAAATGTAGCCTGCATAGGAATGCCCAATCCTCATTGGTGGGCAGCAGCCTATTGCATTAGGGTGTTCACCCCAGAGCACAAACACACACATGCGTGTATATCAGCAGAGCCGCAGACGGTGTCAGCCAGGGACGAAAAAACATAAGCAAATTCAGCTTTAACCACTTGTGGACCGCCCACTGTATATATACGTTGGCAGAATGTCACGGACAGGCATAATCACGTACCTGTACGTGGCCCTTTGAATGCCTGTCGTGTGGTTGCGAGCGCGCCACCGGCGGCGCGCTCGCGACCCTGCCGCCTTACCCGTGAGTCGGACCACAGGTCCCACGGACTCGATCGCTGCGGGGATCCCCGCGATCATCTCACGGAGGTATAGAGCGGGGAGATGCTTGTGTAAGCATCTCCCCGCTCTGACTAGTGACAATGACACTGATCTCGGCTCCGTGTACTTGGAGCGGTGATCAGTGTCATTTGACACACAGCCCATCCCCCCTACAGTAAGAAACACTATGCAGGGAACACTTAACCCCTACAGCAAGAAACACTATGCAGGGAACACTTAACCCCTACAGCGCCACCTAGTTGTTAACCCCTTCACTGCCAGTGTCATTTTCACAGTAACCAGTACATTTTTCTAGCACTGATCGCTGTGAAAATGACAATGGTCCCAAAAATGTGTCAAAAGTGTCCGATGTGCTCGCCATACCGTCGCAGTCACAAAAAAAAATCACTGATCGCCGCCATTACTAGTAGAAAAAAAAGAAATAATAAAAATGCCATTAAACTATGCCCTATTTTGTAAACGCTATAACTTTTGCGCAAACCAATCAATAAACGCTTATTGCGATTTTTTTTTTTTACCAAAAATATGTAGAAGAATACGTATCGGCCTAAACTGAGGGAAAAACAATGTTTTATATATTTTTTGGGGATATTTATTATAGCAAAAAGTAAAAAATATTGCATTTTTTTCAAAATTGTTGCTCTATTGTTGTTTATAGCGCAAAAAATAAAAACCGCAGAGGTGATCAAATACCACCAAAAGAAAGCTCTATTTGTGGGAAAAAAAGGACGTTCATTTTGTTTGGGAGCCACGTCGCACGACCGCGCAATTGTCAGTTAAAGCGATGCAGTGCCGAATCGCAAAAAGTGCTCTGGTCTTTGGGCAGCCAAATGGTCCGGGGCTGAAGTGGTTAAGTGTACATATAAATAAAATCACAGTCAAAAGAGAATTTTTTTAAGGTTTTTACTAAATAAGTTACCTTGATAAATTACAAATTTCATTCTTACAATAAATTTCACAATCAGAAATACAAATAATAATGATGATGAGCACAAAGGGGGGGGGGCACCATATTAATATGTGGTTGGATGACTGAAGAGAATACAGATCACTTCAGTAAATCAGAACCTATGAGTAAGAGCCGCGTACCCGGGATTTGTGTCGGGCTTCAGATTGAAGTCAGTCCATGACGCAATTTTAACGGACGTGCGATGTGTTGCTGTGCTTTTTATTCCTCCTGACAAGTACGACGAGTTGATGCATCTCAAACACTTGCAAACCTGATCTCAGTCTGACAAATGTTACCTAAGGCTCCATCCACACCTGTGCGACATCAAAGTCGCATGACAGGTCACAGCCCATTCTCTGCAATGGCAACTATTCAAATTGGTGTGACTTAGAGTCATAGCGACTTTGAAAAAGTGCCTGCAATACCTTGGTGCGACTTTTAGTGCTAGTTTACACCAGATGCAGTTCCGTGCGCTTTTTTTTTTTTCTGCACTAAAAATTCATGCCCAGTGTTTTCCATGTATTCCAATGGCTCTAGTTCACACCAGTGCTGCATTGTTTCTGCACAGAACTGTACTGGAAGCTAGCAAATTTTATCAAAAAACGCACTGGAACTGCGTGTGGTGTGAACTGTAAGCAAAAACTGATCGGGAACGTATCCGGAGTGCATTTTTGTGGTGTGAACTGGCCCTAAAAATGCATGCACTGTGTTTTTTCATGTATTCCAATGGCTCTAGTTGACACCAGTGTAGAAACTGATTGGAACTGACTGCATTGGTGTGAACTAGAGCCATTGGGATACATGGAAAAACACTGGATGCATTTTTTAGTGCAGAAAAAAAGTGCATGGAACTGCATCTGGTGTGAACTGGCCCTGAATGAAACTCTGGCCCATGGAATGTAAAGTCAAATCTAAATTGCGGCAAAAGTCGCACTGGAAACCATGCGATTTTGGAGATGTGATAATGTGAATAGAGCATAAATGGGTCTCAAGCTGCTCCAAAACTACTGCCAAACTATCTTGAACTGACCTCAAAGTGACACTAAACAATATCCTTATTCTCTAAAAATAATTCATATACATCCTCTACTTAAAGTGGAACTTCACTCTCGCAATCCACATTGCACAGAGCAGGTGAGTATCATTTTTTTTTCTAAAACAAACCTTTACAATAACTTTAAAGTGGATGTAAATTTTATTTATTTTTTTTGCTGTCACAATGTAGAGCAGTGGTTCTCAACTCCTGTCCTCAGGACCCACTAACAGGCCAGGTTTTAAGTAGACTACAATCCTGCAATCACTGAGCAGCAAATGGTATCACCTGTCATATATTTAAGTTATCTTGCAAACCTGGCCTGTTAGTGGGTCCCGAGGACAGGAGTTGAGAACCACTGATATAGAGTATAAGATTTCCTATCATTTGTGCCAGGTCTTGCCACAAAGAGTTAATCCAGTTAATCCAGCTCTGAGCAAATCCTCTTTTATTGTTCAGTGAGATAAAACGGACAAACAGAGAAAAACCTTTGTCCGTTCCGCCCCCTTGCTGTGAGTGACAGGTTATTTACATATCTCGTGCACTAGCTTTAGACAGGCATTATTTTTTAATTCCCACCCCCACTCCTTTTCTGAAGTCATGTGGTTACTTTTCTGGATTTTGACTGGATGTTAGTGATCATAGCAGAAGGAATACACAGGAGGAAATGCATGTTGACAAGGGGAGTGTAGAGGTGGGTGGGGAGTCTACTCACATCACGACTCCACCCACCGAGCTCCAGACAACAGATCCACCCACAAAATCTCAAGTTTTTCACTTCTTATAACAGACAGAGGGGAAACATTTGACAGATAAGGATACATGCAGGAGGCATCTATATCCTTATAGATCAGCACTATGGCAGTACCGCATATACTCGAGTATAAGCCAAGTTTTCAGCACATTTTTTTGTGCTGAAAATGCCCCCCTCGGCTTATACTCGAGTCACCTTTTTGCGCCTGATCTCCCGGACTTTGGGGACCCGGTAACTTGGCACACATGTAGCCCCACTCTTCCTCTACAAGTGTACAAAGTTTGTTGTCCGGGGGACCTACGGCCGGGGAGCACCGATTTTTCAAACCGGGCACCCCTTCCATAGTCTCCCATGTTAAACGGTAACTTCTCCGGTGACTTTGGGGACCCGGTACCGGCCGGTCGTAGGTCCCCCTGGACCCGAAACTTGGCACACATGTAGCCCCATTTCTCCTATATAAGTGTGCAAAGTTTTTTGTCTGGAGGACCTACGGCCGGGGAGCACCGATTTTTCAAAATCGAAACACCTTCCATAGACTCCCATGTTAATCGCCAGTCTAGTCATGGACACAGTGAGGCATGGACACAGTGAAGCACAGTGAGGCATGGACACAGTGAGGCATGGGCACAGTGAGGCATGGGCACAGTGAGGCATGCAGATGGACACCCTAGGCTTATACTTGAGTCAATGAGTTTTCCCAGTTTTTGTGGTAAAATTAGGTGCCTCTGCTTATATTCGGGTCGGCTTATACTCGCGTATATACGGTAATTTAGAAAGGATGAGAGTGGGTTTACATCCACTTTAAGGCTTTATTTTCATGAATATTGTGTTGCAGCAATTATTTTTTCCTGCAGTCCCTAGACAATACAACATAACAAAACTAAACAAAAAGCACTTTTTTTTGAGCAGTGTTCATTTAGTGTTATGCTGGCCCATACACTATGCAAAAAATCGTCCGAACCCACTTTTGAAAAACGAACATTCGGCCGTGAGAGCAAACGATAGTGCCATCATGTAATGACCGATAAATTGTTCAGTGGACATAAATAAATACATTTTTTGTTCGTTTTTTTACATATACATAGTGCAGACAGTTCGGACGGGAAACACATTAACCTTTCAATTTAACGTTCGTTCGGCAGAAAATTTCCAAACTTGTCCCTTTTCGTCTCAAAAACGTCCCAACGATTATTGATTGTGTGCCCATTAACTGGCCGAAAAACGAAAGAACTGTCTAAATGACCGAATTTCGGCCGATTTTTCGTATAGTGTATCATTAGTGTAGCATTAGACTCCTGTCACACTGAGGCGCTTGAAAACTGCCCATGAAACATCAGGTGCTTTTGCAGTGCTTTTGAAGTGTTAGCGGTGGGCTTTTTTTTTTAAGGTCACGTGACTCAAAAGAACCATTTTGAGGCTCTTTTCGTGCTCTTTTCAGGCTCTTTTGAAGCGCTTCCCATTCATTTCAATGGAGAGGGGCGTTTTTGAGGCACATTTTTAAGTGCTCCAAACATGCTCCAAAAGATGCTGCTTGCAGGACTGTTTTTCACCGCGCCGCCCCACCCCAGTGTGAAAGCATCCATTGGAAATAATGGGAAGCAGTTTTCAGTAGCTCTTTTTTGTGCAAAAGCGCCTGGAAAGCGCCTCATTGTGAAAGAGGTCTTAGTATTACCGTTAGTTTAAAAATAACTTACATTAATATCCTTACAAAAATTACTGTTTAAAAATAAATAGTGTGCGTTCCATTCGGTAATTTGTGCTGTTTAAAATGACACTAAAATTATGATCCTGGTACAAAACATTTCAAAGTTTTTTTTTACAAATTATTTAAACTGGGTTTTTTTAATTTGTGCACTTTTTTTTTTCTTCAATGTGATATGTATAAATATATGTTAAAAGTGTAAAAATATTAACGAACAAACCAAACAAAATATATTTAATAAAATAGAAACAAACAAAAAAAAATCAGCAGAAAAATTATAATTGAATGGAGAAGGAGAATAAGGATAGGGCAGATTAGAGTAAACTAAGGGTTAATGAAGGGGGTTAAGCAGACGAATATTGAATAATTTTTTTTTTTAATTGACTTCATCTGCAGATCAAAGTTCATCGCTTTGATCTGTAGATGAATGAACAGAAAGATACAAAATGAAACAATGTTTCTTTGTATCATTCTCTATTGGCAGCTGACCATTATTGTTGATAAACATTGCCAGACTGTTTTTTTTTTTGACAGCTCCAATTGCCCAGACCTTCTCTGTGTACTCGGCAATGCAGCTGCTATTAATCAGAACTGAATTGCTGTGTACTGGGACAGGGGTCCCGGGAGCAGGGCAGAAGGACTGGACGTACTACACGCGCCCACGTTTTCAATGATGAAATTTTTTGCCGGCGTGTGTAGAACGCCCAAAGTCTGCAACTGGTTAAGTAAGGGCAGATGATTTATTTAGCATTTACTTCTTGGAACCCATCCGCCCTTAGCTCAGGCACACAGACAGGAGGGTGTGGTTAGCTGAGAAAGCCCCTCCTTCCCTTCTCCAGATGAAAGAAAAATGCTCATGAACACTCCTGGGATGTATGACATTGTTTTGGCCTAGGGCAGAAACAAGGAGACTGAAGAAATGTAAAAAAAAAAAGCAAGAAAAGATTATATAAATACTGTATATATTATGTTATCTATTTATTAATGCTAGCAGCATGAGGATTAAAAATTGTTCATGTTGATTGAGTTTTTAGTTCTGCTTTAAAATATTTTGTATTTCTACTTGATAAAAATGTAGCACTAACTTAAATATATTTACAAGGTAAGGCAGAACATGCTTGCTATCACAGTATGTACAGTTATAATATTCACAGGTATTGTTCGATGTTCTCAACCTTTATATTAGGAAATGCTCATGGAATTTCTTGAAATATTAAAAGTACCCAAAGTGCCTATAAGAAGACTGTAACATTGGATGAGGAACGGAGGATTACAATCTGACAGTGGAATCGGGTTATTCCAGTCATTTGCTGCTCTTTCTACCATGTGTTTGTTTTTATCTCATTTTTTTGCATTGTATTATTATATATTTTTTGTACCAATAAATTTGTAATTTTACTAGAATTTTCACTGTTTATGGTCCGTTAAAGTCCCACCTTTGAGGAACTTGTTTTTCACACCATGTATTAGGGATGTTGACCTGAACTATTTCATCCAGTTAATTGGCAATAACCATTTTACAGTAAGGCCCCTTTCACACTGGGGGAACCGCGGCGTCGGCGGTAAAGCGCCGCCATTTTTAGCGTCGAATTTGCGGTGGTATTCGGCTGCTAGCGGGGCGCTTTTACCCCCCCGCTAGCGGCCGAAAATGGGTTAAAACCACCCGCAAAGCGCTGCTACCGCAGCGCTTTGCCAGCGGTATATCCACGGTGCCCATTGATTTCAATGGGCAAGAGCGGTGGAGGAGCGGTATACACATCGCTCCTTCACCGCTCCAAAGATGCTGCTAGCAGGACTTTTTTTACCGTCCTGCTAGCGCACCGCTCCAGTGTGAAAGCTCTCGGGGCTCTCACACTGGAGAGACAGCAGCGACTTTTTCAGGGCGCTTTGCAGGTGCTATTTTTAGTGTTTTAGCACCTGCAAAGCGCCCCGGTGTGAAAGGGAACTAAACGATCCTGGACCAATTTTTGGACAAACGTGTAGGCAGGTGCAGTTAGCTATTTTGCTACTAGGTGGCTCTGCAGCAGAATAGTGTCTGGTTGCAGTAGAAAGTATCAACAGGTGCTAGGTCCCTTTTAGTGAGAGCCCTCTTGCAGCGATGTCATGGGTGAGTCAGTACCCATGTATAATCCAGACTGGGAGGAGCCATAGGTCTCTTGGGGAATGGGAGCCAGATACCCCACACCAGCACGGATTTAAAGTGGTTGTAAACCCATAACAACCACTTTAACCTACTGGTAAGCCAAGATCAAGGCTTACCTGTAGGTGCAAGAAATATCTCCCAAACCTAGAAGGTTTAGGAGATATTTGCAGAAATAATGGCACCGATGTCTACGGCGCATGCGCCCGTAGACATCGGGCGCAGGCGCACTGAGCGTGCGCGGGAGTGACATCATTGCGGCTCTGGCCAGTCACAGCGCCGGAGCCGCGAGACCCGGAAGTCACTCCGGGAGAGATGTCGGAGGAGGCGAACGAGGGCCGCTGCGGGGGCTTCGATCTCAGGTAAGTACTTCATAATGAGCTAGTATGCTATGCATACTAGCTCATTATGCCTTTGTCTTGCAGGAAGTATTTTTTATTAATTTTTTGCCGAGAGGGTTTACTTCCTTTTAACCAGCATCTATAGGCCCTGGACAGGGCAGGAGGCCAGGGAAGAGAAGACCTGCACCCAGAAGAGCTGGCTATAGACCATCTGTCCCTTATGGAGGTGGGGACTAGGGTGGATTGCAAAAGGCCTTTTAGTCCTGGCCAAGAGTTCCCTGAGTGAGGCCATTCCCATGCAGGGTCCTGGCTCCTAGGAGAGGTGTACCTATGGAGGAAGTGACTGCAGAGAGTACAGTCCTGTGAGTACTAATGACCCTGGGTGGAAGGAGAAACTGTTATGCCTCGTACACACGATTGCGATTTCCGACACGAAAACCGTGTTTTTTTTTTCCAGCAGAAAAACGTCTCAAATTGTCTTGCATACACACAGTCACACAAATCCTGGCTGAAATTCCGTCCGTCAAGAACGCGGTGACGTAGAAGACGTTACGACGAGCCGAGATCAATGAAGTTCAATAGGCAGTTCGGCTCTTCTGCTTGATTCTGAGCATGCATGTTTTTTTTTTCGCATCGTAATTGCATACAGACGATCGCGATTCACGATAGGAATTTTACCAGTCACGAAAATAGAGAACCTGCTCTCAATTCTGACAAAAAAAGTGCGATGGAGCATACACACGGTCAGAAATTGCGTCAAAATGCTCACATCGCACTTCTCTCTTCGGAATTTGCGATCGTGTGTACGAGGCATTAACGGTTGAGAGCTGCTAAAGGTGCTACATATGCTTTCACATGTGACTACTGCAGACCGTCCACTAAATATGATTAAGACCCCTTTCACACTGAGGGCGTATTGCAGGCGCTATAGCGTTATAAATAGCGCCTGCAATTCACCCTTAAACATCTGCTCCATTGTCTCCAGTGTGAAAGCCTGAGGGTTTTCACACTGGAGCTTTGCGTTAGCAGGACGGTAAAAAAAAATAGGATTTTTATAACAGCTTACCTGTAAAATCCTTTTCTTGGAGTACATCACGGGACACAGAGCGACATAGTCATTACTAATGGGTTATATAGATACCTTCAGGTGCTGGCACTGGCAACTTCCAAAACCGGAAGTACCCTCCCCTATATAAGCCCCTCCCATCCGGGAGCACCTCAGTTTTCTAGCAAAGCAATAGGTGTCCCTAAAGAGGGGCGGGAGCTCTGTGTCCCGTGATGTACTCCAAGAAAAGGATTTTACAGGTAAGCTGTTATAAAAATCCTATTTTCTTTCTCGTACATCACGGGACACAGAGCGACATAGTCATTACTAATGGGATGTCCTAAAGCAATGCCCAACGAGGGGGGGGGATACACCATACATAAGCTGAGCGCTATCAGACATGAGGATCTTTTGCGGCCTGCAACACACTGCGCCCAAAGGCGACATCCTCCTGACTTCTAACGTCCACCTGGTAGAACCTAGTAAACGTGTGAACTGAAGACCACGTTGCGGCCTTACAGATTTGAGCCAGGGAGGCCTGGTGATGCACTGCCCATGAAGTTCCAACTGCTCTCGTGGAGTGCGCTCTAACTTTGAACGGAGGCGGTCTCCTTCTCAAGCCATAGGCTTGTATTATGACCTGTCGAATCCACTTGGCTAAAGTAGATTTTGATGCTGCCTGACCCTTTCTGGGGCCTTCCGGCAGAATAAACAAAGTATCCGTTCTGCGAATCTGAGCAGTGGCTTTTAGATAAGCTTTAACTGCTCTTACTACATCCAAAGAATGCAATAACTTTTCCTCTACCGAAGTAGGTTTGGGGAAAAAAGAAGGAAGAACCACATCTTGGTTCAAATGAAACCTCGATACCACCTTAGGAAGAAAGGCTGGATGAGGACGTAACACTACTCTGTCCTTATGGATAACCAGATATGGCTCTTTACAGGACATAGCTGCTAATTCCGACACTCTTTTAGCCGAACAAATGGCTACTAGAAAAATCTATTTCCTGGTGAGAAGAACCAAGGAAATATGCTGTAATGGTTCAAATGGTTGTTTCTGTAGAACCGACAGAACCAGGTTTAGATCCCATGGACATATGGGAATATTAACCGGAGGACTAATACGCATCACCCCTTGTATAAAGGCTTTGACTAGTGAATGCGAAGCCAAGGGCCTTCGAAAAAATATTGACAAGGCCGAAATCTGACCCTTGATAGTACTCAAGGCAAGCTTCCTATCTACAGCCCATTGTAGGAAGTCCAGAATCCTACCTATTACGTATTTACGTGGATGCCATTTCTTGGCCTCACACCAGGCGATGTACGCCTTCCAGATTCTATAGTAGATCTGCCTGGATACCGGCTTCCTGGCATTGATCATGGTAGATACCACAGAATTAGAGAGCCCTCTCTTTTTTAGAATGTGGGCTTTAATAGCCAGGCTGTCAAACCTAGGGCTGGTAAGGAAGGGTGGTATATCGGTCCTTGCGAAAGCAGGTCCGGACGATGTGGGAGGGTCCAAGGACTCCCCACAGACATCTTTACAATCTCTGCGTACCATGCTCTTCGGGGCCACGCTGGAGCCACCAGAATCACTGGTTTCTTTTCTACCCTGATTCTGCGGAGTAATCGAGGTAACAATTGTGGCGGTGGGAATGCATATATCAGCTTGAACTGATCCCAAGGGAACACTAGGGCATCCGAGCCGCAAGCTAGGGGATCCCTTGTCCAAGAGACAAACCTGTCCACTTTTGCGTTGAATCTGGATGCTAGCAGATCTACATCCGGTGTTCCCCACCGCTGACATATTGTCCGGAAAACCTCGGGATGAAGGGGCCATTCCCCTGGGCATAATTGTTGGCGACTTAGAAAGTCCGCCTTCCAATTCTCCACTCCTGGAATGAATACCGCAGATATGGCTGGGACATATCTTTCTGCCCATTTCAGGATGTAATTTACTTCCCTCTGGGCTGCACGACTCCTGGTGCCCCCCTGATGATTGATATATGCCACTGCTGTGGCATTGTCTGATTGAATTCTGACAGGGGACCCTTGGAGTTTGGATGTCCATGCTACTAGGGTATACCGGGCTGCTCGTATCTCTAAGAGATTGATGGGCAGGGCCTTTTCTGCATCCGACCATCTGCCCTGGAGAGACCATTGCTCCAGTACTGCTCCCCAGCCTATAAGGCTGGCATCTGTAGTGACCACCTTCCAAGAAATCGGACTGAAGGATTTCCCTCTTTCCAGATTCTGGGGAACCAACCACCAGCGGAGGCTCTTGCGAACGGAAGGGGACAAGGACATTGGTAAGTCTAGGGCCTGAACTTTTTTGTTCCAGGCTGACAGTATGGCCCTTTGCAAATTCCTTGAATGGAATTGACCGTAGGGTACTGCTTCGAATGATGCCACCATTTTTCCCAGCAGCCTCATGCACAGGCGTATGGATGGCTGTCTTTTTGTACCCACTAAGTGGATCAAATCTCTCAAAGACGACCCCTTTTCTTGAGGCAAGAAAATTTTTCTCTGGTCTGAATCCAGCCTTAGCCCCAAGTATTCCAGACTTTTGACTGGTTTTAGGGCTGACTTGTCTCGGTTGATAATCCAACCGTGATATTCCAGATACTTGATTGTCTCGTGAACAACCACTTCTAGTTTTTCCACTGAGTGGTCTATCAGCAACAAGTCGTCTAGATATGCCATTATCGTTACACCTCGTGTTCTTAGATTGGCCAATAATGGGGCCAGAATTTTTGTGAACACTCGTGGTGCTGTGGCCAGACCGAAGGGTAAGACTCTGAACTGAAAATGGCGCCCTTCTACCGCAAAGCGTAGAAATTTTTGGTGGGCTGGAAAGATGGGAATGTGCAAATAAGCATCTTTGATGTCGATCGAGGCTAACCATTCCTCCCCTTGTAGGGCAGTGGCCACCGATCGGATCGACTCCATCCGGAAAGTCCTGATATGTAGGAATTTGTTTAGCCCTTTTAGATTTAATATGGGCCTCACGTCCCCGTTTGGCTTCGGGACGGTAAAGAGGTTTGAGTAAAACCCGAACCCCCATTCTTCCAGGGGAACCTCTATAATTACTGCTTGGAGCAATAATTGTTCTAGTGCCAACAGGAGGGATCCTCTCTTCTGGGGATCCCTTGGCACGTTTGACCTTATAAAGTGGGCAGGAGGGGAGTCTTTTAACTCCAATTTGTATCCCAGACTTACTGCGGAGAGCACCCATCTGTCTCTGATCGTGTCCCGCCAGGTCTCTGTGAACAACTGAAGTCTTCCCCCCACCCGATTGAGTGGGGGCAACCCTTCATGCATTTGACTTTGGGGGAGGTTTTGTACCTCTCCTGCTCCAGGGCTTCTTGTTACCCTGCAATTGTCCCTGATTTTTACCTCCGGGATTTGACCGAGGAGGCCGTCGGAACTGTTTCACAGCCGATGTCCTAGGGACTGGAGAAGCAGGCCTCTTAAAAGAGGGACCTCTAACTCTGTTTTTAACCGGCAAAAGTGTACTTTTGCCGCTGGAAATTCTCTGGATATATTTGTCCAGGTCTTCCCCGAATAAGCGTTCACCATGAAATGGGAAGCTGACCAGCAATTTTTTACAGGGAGCTTCAGCAGACCAGTTTTTGAGCCATAAAAGCCTGCGCATATGTACTACAGACAGCATAAGGCGGGAGGCCTGATGGATTGAATCCTTTATAGCGTCAACCGCAAAGCATAAGGCTCTAGGTAGATCAGCTAGGGCAAGAGCCTGCTGATCTGGCAAGTCCCTTAAGACCTGTTTCAACTGATCCTTCACTGCTTGGCAGACCCCAATAGCTGCCACTGCTGGTTGTGTCACCAATCCTGCTGTAGCAAAAGCAGATTTGAATAAGGACTCTAATTTTTTATCTATTGGGTCCTTGAACATTTGGACATTATCCACTGGACATGTCAGTGATTTATTCACACAAGAGATGGCTGCGTCCACTGTAGGGACCCTCCATTTTTTGATGAACTTATCCTCCATGGGATAGACCACTTGAAATCTCTTGGGAGGAGTAAATATTTTATCAGGATGCTCCCAATCCTGGTAAATGAGCCCTTCCAGTAAAGGATGGATCGGAAAGGAACAAACAGTCTGGGGAGCTTTTAGCGACCCCAACGAGGAGACAGAAGTGGATGATGGCTCCGCAAGGGGCATTTTAAATGCTGATCGGACCATGTTAGTCAGGGACTGAACCCATAATCTTTCAGCATGTGATGCTGAGAATGGCTCTTCCACTGTCGATTCCTCTACAACAGAATCGACCTCATCCTGATCCTCTTCAGGTAGGTCGATCCCTGTATGGGACTGTTGCTCTGCTAACAGGTACTCTGAGGGAGGAGACGGAGATCGGGCGCGCTTTCCCTGTGACAGGGAAGCAGCGATCAATGCTGACAATCTCTCTTCCAGCCCTCCCAGAGCTGAGGAAAAAACCTCCTCTGTTACATACACAGGAGCAGGTGAACTGAGGACAGCCACAGTACCAGGTACTCCTGAGGGTGCTCTACGGTCACTAACCTCTGATTCTTCAGGGGAGATTGGTGCAGCCGAAGCATGCCCAAGATCCTCAGAGCCCGATGGAGACCCCCTATGCTTCCTGGGATTTTTAGTCCCGGAGTTTTTAGACGGCATTATTCCTAAGCCCAAAGCTGAGGTATTCCAGCCGAAATACACCACTTACTGACAATAGTCTAGCACAAATGCTGCTATAAAACAGTTGGTGTCTACTAATGTGCCTTTCTATGGGGATGCCTGCATCAACCGCTTGCTGTATGCCTTTTTCAAATGTTGCCAGCTCTGTCTCTGCACTCCATAGCCAGCTCACAACACATAATTGTGGTTTTTAACATGCTGGGACGCCCGCACATGCGCAGAAGCGCTGCGGCGCGCACAGAGCGTCATCCCCCAAGCTCCGCCCCCTTTCCCGGCTCACCTCTATATATAGAGGCGCGTGCACGCGCACGTGCGCGGCCACGTGCGCCTTCGGCGCTAATTTTGAAAAGGGAAACTAGGGACAAGAGCCAGGGCCCCTTTTGCCGCAGGCCGGGGGATGGACGAGCATTGCAACATGGCAGAGGAAGCAGTTTCCCACAAGAGAACTCACCATCTGCCTGGACTTGCTCTGATGAAAAGAAACTAGTCCACATGACAAGAAACGTTCCACAGCGGCCTCTAGTGGATTAACACAGGTACCGCAGTCTAGTATATTATTTTTTATTTTATTTTTTTCTTGACCACTATTAAAATTATTACATTTTTTAGTAGTTACAGGCATGCATAATATTTAGCGGGAATACCATTAGGTAACAGGCAGAAAGACATATTAGGCTTGGGGGTCCCCTCAATAGAACCAAGTTCCTGAGGGGCCCCCACTTACCTTTTCCCCGCCGCAGGACTCTGTTTGGCCATCAGAAGCCCAAACTTCACCTATCACGGCAGGCATTGTAATTAAACCTTCAGGGACCGGGTTCCCAAGGATTCCACTCCCCTGGACCTGTATAGCACCCTGCACAGAAAACATCTTGGTCATGGGTATGACCAGAGCTCTGGATCCCAGGGTCCAGCTCTCCTAAGAGAAGCATTACAGGCAAAACCCTGCTCTTCTGCTGCAAGGCCCGGGTACCGACCGTTTAGCTATGAAGCTTTTTTGGTCGGATCCGGAATAGCTTACTGAGGCCCAAAAGAACCTGTACGCAAGCTCAGTGAAAAACACATGTTTCTTCTTGGCCAACACCTTAGACACTGGCAAAAAACTGAGGTGCTCCCGGATGGGAGGGGCTTATATAGGGGAGGGTACTTCCGGTTTTGGAAGTTGCCAGTGCCAGCACCTGAAGGTATCTATATAACCCATTAGTAATGACTATGTCGCTCTGTGTCCCGTGATGTAGGAGAAAGAAAGTCCTGCTAGCCGCATCTTTGTAGCGGTGTGTCTACCGCTCCTGGGACAGCATGGCTATACCGCCCGCAATAATGCGCTGCTTAAGCGGGCGGTTTTACCCTTTTTCGGCTGCTAGCGGGGGTTAAATGCGCCGCAAGTCCGCCCATAACGTCGGCGTTTAAAAATATTGGCGTTTTACCGCCGGCGGTATGGGCTCAGTGTGAAAGGGGTCTAACTATGTATTGTCAGGTGACTGCAGGAATGTATGTCGATGTGATGTGACTGTTATGCCATTCCCTGAACTCCATCAGTAAAGTGCAACAATTCTACTCATGTGTGTGGACATTCCTTCCTTGGGATATAAAAGGTCAACGGCCAGAAATGTCGTGTGGAGTCCTCTGGCATGGAGTGGGCACAATATAGCGGAGGGTACAGCCTCAGCAGCAGGGGCAGTGTTCTAGCAGCACAGGAGCAGGGGTAGAGACTTGTGCCCTTGGCGCCAACCCTAGCCAATCACTAAGCCCCTCTTACAAACGTCATTCCTGAGACCTCTTTGTGTAGATCCCTTCAAAGTCACCAGGGTTGAGAACACTTCAACATAAAACATTTCTTTGATCCGTAAAGTAAAATAATGGATGTGACCAATCCAATTGTTCTTCATTCTCCAAAAAAAAAAATTTAAAAAAATTGTGTAATCCGTCAATTACACAAAGACTGGCAGCAAGCAAGATGAATAAAGCAGGCGGTCTCTGCAGTGCAGGTATTTCTAAATAGCACTCCGTCTTGAAACTTGATGGTTCTAACCTTAGTACTATTTTTCATTGGCTATACTGTACACCATCATTTTTATACCTGCCCATGTGCATTATATTGCTGCCCATTGAATTGAATATGCCAATGAATTTTAAACGCAGTTGACTGTATAATCATATTTATAGTGAGTATAAGGTGGTCAAAGAGACAGCTTTAAGGCTTTTTCACACTGGCTGCCAGGAAGCGGTAAAAACAGGCAGCTGAGCCACAGTCCCCCCCCCCCTCCCCTCCCTACCACCCACCAGATCTCTAACAATACAGCCTGACATGGTTGTACGCATGCCACCGCTGTGATGCTTTGCAGCATTTTTACCTTGAGCTGCAGAGTTTGACAGATGGCTCATCCATTGAGATCAATAGGGCTGCACAGCAACCCCAAGCCAAATAGTTGGTTTACAGTTGTGGCGCAGCCCGCAATGTAAAATTGCTGTTCAGCAATTAACAAAGTAAAAAAGAAAAAAACAGGAGGTGTCAGAAGTGTCTCCTGAATGCCTGCCAGCAGCTGCCTTACCACCCACTTAAAAGCAAGGTGACAGGGTCTCTTTAAGAATCTGTTGATCTTACATCAGGATTTGTGAATAATAAGCAAGGTACCCATTTTGGAACGCACATACTGTACACTCAGGGGTATATTTATTAAGAAAAAAGTTGCATAGCCCTTTGTCCAGCAAAACTGCTGGTACATTCACTTTGTGCACATGGGGCAAACTCAAAATGTGCTCCTATTTCCCCTACAGATCAAATGTTATGCCGTGTACACACGGCCGTTTTTCTCGTCAGGAAAAACGACATTTTTCCCATTTGACGAGAAAAATGATCGTCTGTGGGCATTTTGTCGTTTTTCTCGACGAGAAAAACAGCATTAAAAACGACGAGAAAAATTAGAACATGTTCTAATTTTTCTCGTCGTTTTTTCCTACATTTTTTCCGCGGCAGTGTTTCCCATAGGGAAACACTGCCGCGGAGCCCACAGACGGTCGTTTTTCTCGACAAGAGAAAAAACGACGTGTGTGGGGAACAAGCTGTTCCCCCGTTTTAAATGACGTGTGTGTGGGGAACAAGCTGTTCCCCCGTTTTAAATGACATTATTCACGGCGGTTTTTTAACCGCCGTGAATAATGATCGTGTGTACGCGGCATAATTCTTTCATAAACCATAGCACAGTTCAGGAAAATACCACATTATGTTCACTAGATGAAACTGATGATTAAAGACATTTTTGTGAAAAAACAGAGCAAATACCCTGAGAACATTTCATTTTCCTCCATTCACACGCAATCGGATAAATAGCTATACCATTGGTTTTTTGTTTGTGAATACACCCCTATTGCCTCATACACACGACCGGGATTCCCGACGGCAAAAGGTCCGTCGGAAATCCCTAGGGGAAAACCGAGAACCTGCTCTCTACTTTTCCCCCGTACACACGATCGGTTTTCCCATTGGGAAAACTCAGATGAGAGCTTTTCCTTGGGAATCCTGACCATGTGTATGCTCCATCTGCCAAAAACTGATGTTTTCTGCTACATGCCTCGTACACACGGCCGGGTTATCCGACGGGAAAAGGTCAGCCGAGAATCCTGACGGAAAAAAAGAGAGCTGGTTCTCTTATTTTTTCCGGCTTTTTCCGGCAGTTGTCCCGTCGGAAAAACTGCGATGGAGCATACACACGGCCGGGATTCCCGGCCAAAAGCTCTCATCGCAGTTTTCCTGTCGGGAATCCTGGTCGTGTGTACGAGGCATAAGTGTCCCAGTAGAACAACCACTTGCTTCATCTGGACGCATAACAATCACCACCTGTTTTTCTTTTATTCAGTTGAACAGTTCAATAACTTGGATAAAAGCAGAAGGAAGAAAGGATGATGTCTGATTACCTAATGGCAAAATTCATGTTCTAGAGTAGGCTCCTTTCAACCAGAGACACCAACCCAGTCTTGCAGGTTAACCCTCCAAAAGTGGATGCTCCAGTGTCTGATCCAACCTGAAGCTTAGGATTTGTGTAGACTTGAGAGCCTCTGGAGGTTCCAGTGTCTGCTCCAACCCAAGGCTTTGGATTTGGTCATACTTGAGAACCTCTGAAAGTTCCAGGGTCTGGTCAAACCAAAGGCTTTGGGTTAAGTCAAACTGGCTGCATTTGATGGGGAAAACTGGCGGCATTTGATGGGGCAAACTGGCATCATTTTATGGGGCAAACTGGCATCATTTGATAGGAAAAATTGGCTGCATTTGATGGGGCAAACTGGCTGCAATTGATGGGCACAGTGGTTGCAATTGATGGGCACAGTGGCGGAAATTGATGGGCACAGTGGCTGCGTTTGATGGCACAGTGGCTGCAATTGATGGGCACAGTGGCTGCGTTTGATGGGCACAGAGGCGGCAATTGATGTTTTTTTTTTTTCAGTTTGTTTGCGCCCCCCCAAAAATTTTGACCACCAGCCGTCACTGGCCTCCAGATTCTTTGCTGTACCTCTCCAAAGTGTGCAACTGGTCAGGTCGTGCATGGTTCCCAGCCAGAAGGAGAAATGGAAGATACCTTTCCAGAACATATTCCACAGATAGTTAACAGTTCCCTTGCCCAACCCTTTGGGCTAGGCTGCTCAGGAATTGGCCAGCGGTTGAACCTGCAAACCTTATTTCATAGTCCTACATCTGACACATCCCAGTGGACACAAATCAAACCTACCTGGTGGATAATACAATAAGTAAAGTATGGGGCAGAGGAAATTAAGGAAGAATACCTGGCTTGCATGTAGACACACTGGCCTGGTAAAAAGTAAGGTGCTGATGGACTTATTCCCTACACAAGCAAATCCCATATGTTCAGAAATGTTTCAAGGGATAAAATAAAAAGGTTACCAGTCTCTCCAACATTCCAGCATCTCACAGCTTGGTTTTAGGCAACAACGATTCCATGAAAAATTAAATCGTTAGCAACATTTTCTTTACATCCCCTAAGGTCCATCTTGTTCAGGACATGGAACACCTTGCTCATAGAGGCACTCTGACCATTCTGATTTCTCCACAGGAGGAACATTTGATAGCTAGCTTCTTGAAAGTGCGTAAAATCTAGGAGGATCGACTGGATATCCACTTCACGTAGCCCCAGATGCCTCATCATTTCTTTCCACCTGTTCGGGGTCACATGTTCTTTGAGACAGTTGTAGCATTCAAGCCATTCTAGAAGAAAATAGAGAATCAAAAATGTAATTGAAGCATATTGCACAGCTAAGAGTGATAAATCAACTGGCTTGCACAAGTTAAGGCTTGCAAAGAATCTGAACCTAAGTTTTGGCAAACCAGTCAATCCTCCCTTTGTCTAGTCTGCTTTCCTCAGTGAAATGGTAAGATCATTACTCATTTACTTTCAGCTTGAGCTGTTGAGCTCTGTAAGCCAGCTGCTGGCTGGATAGAAGACTACATTCTATTCATTTCCAATATTTTGTATTTACCTGAGTTCGTAATGTGCAGGCCAAAGCCACGATCTGCCTGCAAAGTAAACTCAAGAGTTCAGGAGCTTCTAAGCTAAAGCTGGCCATACACTAGATTAATTTTCCTTTTCATTTCAGGAACATTTTGTCAATTTTTCCAATCGTTAGTGGGGTCAAATCAACATTCGACTGCGGTGATGAGAAAATTTCTGTCAGGTCACCTGTGGCCAGATGACAGATGCACACCGTTGGGGGTCAGGAGTGCACCACAAGGTAGTGAACCCTATGGCTGACTGCTTGCGGATGGGACACTGGGTGATTGTGGAAAGCGGGACCAGTGGAGCACAACAGGGATCCACAGGGAGCTAGAGCCCAAGATTCCCCAGGGCGCGGAGTCTAAGATCCAGCAGGTTTTCACCAGAGCCTCTGGTGGTGAGGATGGCCTACGCTGCAGCTGGATCCAGGTTGCGGCCCCCAGAGTCCCCTAGCTCACGCTCCATAGGGTAAAGAGGATAGAGGGGAAGCAGCAGCACAGGATACAAGAATAGTGAGGGGAAAAGCCAAGGTCAGGGCAACAAGCAGACACGGATAAACGAAGGACAAGCCGAAGGTCAAGGTCAATAGCAGACAGGGATAGTCGGGAACAAGCCAATATCGTAACACAGAGACAGACGTAGCACACGGCAGGCAGGAACCCAAACACACAATGCTTAACAAACACATTGATCAGCAAGGCAGACTTGCAGTGCACAGTTTAATATAGAGTTCTGTGATAGGGCCTGGGGTGGAGCCATGCTGGGAGGAGAGATTATAAAAGCAGCCAGGAGAGAGAGTCTGGCCTCTAAGGTGAACACATGGAGAGGAAGGTAAGCTGACAGACAAACATTACTGCATATCCATGACAGTACCCTCCCTCTTACGAGGCCTCCCTCTTCCCCGCCTATTGAGTTGGTCCATCCTTTGCAGCTATAATAGCTTCAACTCTTCTCTTCTGGGAAGGCTGTCCACAAGGTTTAAGAGTGTGTATCTATGAGAATGTTTGGCCCTTCTTCCAGATGCGCATTTGAGTCTCTGCTTTAATTCATGCCAAAGGTGTTCTATCGGGTTGAGGTCAGGACTTTGTGCAGGCCAGTTAAGATCCTCCACCCCAAATTGGCTCATCACATGTCTTTATGGACCTTGCTTTGTGCACTGGTGAGCAGTCATGTTGGAACAGGAAGGGGCCATCCCCAAACTGTTCCCACAAAGTTGGGAACATGAAATTGTCCAAAATGTCTTGGTATGCTGATGCTTTAAGAGTTCCCTTCACTGGAACTAAGGGGCCAAGCCCAACCCCTGAAAAACAACCCCCACACCATAATCCCCCCTCCACCAAATGATTTGAACCAGTGCACAAAGCAAAGTCCATAAAGACATGAATAAGCGAGTTTCGGAGTGGAGGAACTTGACCTGACCTCTACCCGAAAGAACACCTTTGGGATGAATTAGAACGGAGACTGCGATCCAGGCCTTCTCGTCCAACATCAGTGATAGACACACTCCTAAACCTTGTGGACAGCCTTCCCAGAAGAGTTCAAGCTGTTTCAGCTGCAAAGGATGGGCCAACTTAATATTGAACCCTACGGACTAAGACTGCAATGCCATTAAAGTTCATGTGCGTAAAGGCAGGTGTCCCAATACTTTTGGCAATATAATGAATGTACATTCATTTCAAAAGCGGATGTTAAAAACAAACTAAATTTTGAAGTAGTTTTGAATAACATTTTTCAAGTCATCAAAAGTACTGATTCATTTTCATATGAATTTTCATACAAATCTTTATTTGAACGTTCATTCAAAAATGTACTAGTGTATGGTCAGCATAAGAGGGAACTGCTAAGAAATATGAGCGCGCCAAAGTTATGACTAGACCTTTTATAATGTTAGGAAAGAATCCACATGTATTTTGCTTACCTTCATCAGTTAATATTTTGTCACTTTTGAATTTGATCTGTAAATTCAAAAGAAAGAAAAAGTATGGTTTAGACTTTAAGTCTTTATTATAATAATTTAAAAAAAAAACGAAAAAAAACCCCTCCCAAATAAGTTAGATATATAAAACATAAATTTACATTTCCTTCAAATTTTTTTCAGTGGGAATCCTCATAATTTTTTTTTTTTTTTTTTCATTCCACGGGAGTATTTTGCATTGATGGACAATACATGATGGTAAGTAATATTGAGGATGTGAATTACTTTGTAGCATAGGATTAGTCCCTGGTTGACAGATGCCTGATGGACAGTGTTGCGATATGCTATATTTAGATGTATGGCTAAATTTGATTCTTTTTGATTCTATTTTATTCTTTTTCATGCACACAATTCCTTATAAATATGCTTATGAAAACACAAGTTTTTATTTCTTTATGTAGCATCCTCTTAGATTTAATTTGATTGTATTTTTATAGTTATATTTATATTAATTTAAATTTTTTTGCTTGCACATATCTACATCACTTACTGGAGATACCCCCCTTTGTATATAGTGGCGTGTGCACCAGCATTTCATTAGTGCAGCGTTTGTATATTTATTTAGTCTTTGGCACGATTTATGAGACGTGTTTTACACTCGCAGCTTTATTTCCTACTTAAGCTCATAGGAGTGGTGGCTCGCAAGATTGTTGCATTTTTCATTTGTGTTTAATGTATGTTTTTGCAAACTCTTTCTATACTTGATCTGTTTGTGAGCGATTCGTTATTAATAAAATATTTTTTTTTATTATACTCTCGTCCATCTTGCCTACTGAAGTTTGTTGATCTCTGTATAGCAAACAATGCACCCATGGTCAGTCGGTTAACCCGCAACAACCCCCCCCCCGGTCGGTCAGCAGCCCCACACTTACCACATCTAGGCCACAGGCAGCGCTTCCTCCGGGCGGCGGCGGCAGCTTCCCCTGCATCTCCTCCCTCCTCCTTCTAGGTGGCCGATAGGATCGCTACTCCTCTTAGCCAATTGGGTGACGGGTCTCACCCGCATCCTGATTGGCCGGGAGGAGAATCCGGAAGATATCAGTGAATATTAATTCGCTATTGTCACACAACTGGGTGGGCTTGGGGGGGCACAGAGCCCACCTTTTTTGAAGCCAATTAGAGCCTCATGCCTCGTACATACGCTCTGGATTTCCGACGGGAAAAAGTCAGTTGGGAATCCCGATGGGAAAAAAGAGCGCTGGTTCTCTTTTTTTGCCGGCAGATTTTGGCAGTTTTCCGGTTTGAAAAAAAACTGCGAGGGAGCATACACACGGCTGGGATTCCCGGCCAAAAGCTCTCATCGCAGTTTTCCCGTCGGAAAACCTGGTCGTGTGTACGAGGCATCAGGTACTAATCATATAATTATGGTTCTAAAAAAGAAATAACCCCATTGGAATCCAAGCGTCCGACGCCCTGCATATAGATTAGGGGCAGTGCGCATGGATTGGGGGGGGGCGCCCCTGCACCTCATATGGATACGGCTAAATGACTGAACAACAATAACACTAATATTAAAGAAAAGGGGACACTTGGTCCATACAGAGGACAGTAAAGTATCTTACTCTATCACTGACACAGCTACAAGTCCCCAAACTGGGTTTCTTTTTATCAGTAGGGTTCATGGTCAATGGCACTTCCTCTTCACAGCCAAGTCCTGTCACATCACGCTGATTAATTTTTCCAACTTGAATACAATTCTCTTTCTCTTGCTGTCCAAGAGGTGTGCACGCCTACAATGAAAAGAACTGTGGTTATAAATTATAAAAGGGTTAAAGCCTAACCCCAGTTCAAACCTTTTTCTCTTCCTGTTCTTTCTGTCACCCATCACCTGGACAAGATGTGAGGGGACGTCTAGCTCCGCCTCCTGGGGGTCTGCACTGACAATCAGTGCAGCGATGCCCACCTGTGATGCCAATCAGTGCCCACCAGTAATGCCTGTCAGTGCCCATCAGTATTGCTTGTCGGTGCCAGCTATCAGTGCCCATCAGTGCTGCATATCAGTGCCCATCAGTGCTGTCTATCAGTGCCATCTATCAGTGCCCATCAGTGCCGCCTATCAGTTTTGCCTATCAGTACCCATCAGTGCTGCCTATCAGCGCCCATCAGTATTGCTTGGCAGTGCCATCTATCATTGCTCATCAGTGCAGACTTATCAGTGCCCGTCAGTGAAGGAGAAAAGTTAATTATTTACAATAAGTGCCCAGGTGTGCCCTCTCATTAAGACAGCCCTGAATACTACCAAAAGAAAGCTCTATTTGTGGGGGAAAATGTATAACAATTTCACTTGGGTACAGCGTTGCATGACCGCGCAATTGTCATTCAAAGTATGACAGTGTCATAATCCCTCCCCATTTTATCCAAAACTAAAAAAAAAGTTTTGCCTTTAGTTACACTTTAACCACTTAAGCCCCGGACCATTTTGTTTCTAAATGACCGAGCCACTTTTTGCGATTCGGCACTGCGTCGCTTTAACTGACAATTGCGCGGTCGTGCGACATGGCTCCCAAACAAAATTGACGTCCTTTTTTCCCCACAAATAGAGCTTTCTTTTGGTGGTATTTGATCACCCCTGCGTTTTTTATTTTTTGCGCTATAAACAAAAATAGAGCGACAATTTTGAAAAAAATGCAATATTTTTTACAATAAATATCCCCAAAATATATATATAAAAAGTATTTTTTTCCCTCAGTTTAGGCCGATACGTATTCTTCTACATATTTTTGGTAAAATAAATAAATAAAATAAAATCGCAATAAGCGTTTATTGATCGGTTTGCGCAAAAGTTATAGCGTCAACAAAATAGGGCAGTGTTTCTCAACTCCAGTCCTCAAGGCGCCCCAACAGGTCATGTTTTCAGGATTTCCCTCAGATGAAATAGCTGTGGTAATTACAAGGCAGTGAAACTGATCAAATCACCTGTGCAAAATAATGGAAAGCCTGAAAACATGACCTGTTGGGTGCCTTGAGGACTGGAGTTGAGAAACCCTGAAATAGGGGATAGTTTTATGGCATTTTTATTAATATTTTTTTTTTTTACTAGTAATGGCGGCGATCAGCGATTTTTATCGTGATTGTGACATTATGGCGGACACATCGGACACTTTTGACACATTTTTGGGACCATTGTCATTTATACAGCGATCAGTGCAATAAAAATGCACTGATTACTGTGAAAATTACACTGGCAGTGAAGGGGTTAACCACTAGGTAGCGCTGTAGGGGTTAAGTGTGCCCTAGTGAGTGATTCTTACTGTAGGGAGGATGGGCTGTGTGTGACAAGACAGTGATCACCACTTCCGATTACAGGAAGCGGTGATCACTGTCATTGTCACCAGGCAGAGCGGGGAGATGCTTGTTTACATTAGCATCTCCCCGTTCTTCCTCACTGTGAGACGATAGCGGGTATCGGGCACGCGTGATCTTAAAGGGGACGTATATATACACGTCCTTCTGCCTGTCCCTGCCATGCTGTCGATGTATATAGTCGTGCGCTGGTCGGCAAGCAGTTAATTAAGTTAACTTTAAACTTAATTAAAGTGTTAATTAAAGTTAACACTTTAGTAAAGTTACACTTTACATTTTGGCCACCTAATGACTTTGGGGGTCCAGACTGTACCCAGTAGGAGTAAACAATGCCCGATCTTTGGTATTAGGGGGATAAATGATTGGTGTCAGTGGAACCAAAAGTCAGAAGGACAATGACACCAACAATTTGCCCTCTAATTTTTAAAGATCGGGCATCGTTTACTCCCCCTGGGCACACTCCGGACCCCCTAAAATCTAAAGGACAGTAAACTGGCCCTTTCTTTAGAAAGTTTGCAGACCAGAAAGGGCCAGTTTACTGCCTTCAGACTTTAGGGGTTCCGGACTGTGCCAATTGGGAGTAAACAATGCCTGATCTTTGGTAGTAGGGGGGCAAATGGTTGGTGTCAGTGGGAGGAATAATGTCCCATTGTTGGTGTCAGTGGCAGGAATTATGCCCCATTGTTGGTGTCAGTGGCAGGAATTATGCCCCATTGTTGGTGTCAGTGGCAGAAATTATGCCCCATTGTGGGTGTCAGTGGCAGGAATTATGCCCCATTGTTGGTGTCAGTGGCAGAAATAATACCTCAAGAGCCGGATAAAGGCAAGCAAAGGGCCACATCTGGCCCCGGGGCCGCAGTTTGGAGACCACTGACCTAAACAATGCACATGAAGTTAAGCAAGCTCCGAGAGGCAGTGGAGGACAGAAAAGCCTGGCGCGCTATGGTCTATGAGGTCATGAAGAGTTGGACACGGCTAAATGACTGAACAACAACAGTTTAATATTAAAGAAAAGGGGACACTTGGTCCATACAGAGGACAATAAAGTCACTTACTCTATCACTGACACAGCTACAAGCCCCCAAACTGGGTTCTTTTTTATCAGTAGGGTCCATGGTCAATGGCACTTCCTCTTCCCAGCCAAGTCCTGTCACATCACGCTGATTAATTTCTCTAACTTGAATAAAATTCTCTTTCTCTTGCTGTCCCAGAGGTATGAACACCTGAAATGAAAAGAACTGTGGTTATAAATTATAAAAGGGTTAAAGCCTAACCCCAGCCCAAACCTTTTTCTCTTCCTGTTCTTTCTGGCACCCGTCACCTGGACAAGATGTGAGGGGACATCTAGCTCCTGGTGGCAAAGACAGCAATAAAAAGCCTGGGAACGTAGATGGTGCTGCTACAACGGCAGTAAATAAATTCCATTTTGTCAATATGCCTTGGAGACGAAGCAAAATACCACAGTAAAGGGTAGACATGTGCACTGCCGAAAAATGTGTTTGTTTTAGTTTCGTTCGTTTTTTTTTTTTTTTTGCTTTTTTTCGGAAATTTGGAAATTCTGAAGTTCTAAAATTCGGAATTTTCGAATTTCCGATTTTTAAAGTTTTAGAATTATAGAATTTCAGATTTTCGGAATTTTCGATTTTCGAACTTTCAAAACTTCGAAATTTCAAATTTCCTAACTTTGAATCATCTAATTTACGAATTCCCGAAATTACGAATTTTCCAATTTTCAAATTTCCGAAATTCACAAAATTTAGAATTTTCAAAAATTCGCAAATTCGAAATTCCGGAATTCGAAAATTCGAAAATTCGAAATTTTGAAAATACGAAAATTTGGAAATTGAAAAATTAACCAATTTGTCAAAATTTACTAAAAGGTAAGTTCACTTTCTCAGTAAAAATGAAAGTGTGAGCTAACTAGAGCTATCCTTGGCACCCCTCCAGACCCCACCAGACATAGTGACTGCAACGTCCTGTGCTGCCGTTGTGGTAGTCCGTACACTGTGTACTACAATCAAGACATTAGATTCGGAAAGATTGACTTCATAGGCATACTTAAAAGCAATATCACAAAATGTATTTTATTTATAACAAATTCATACAGAGACAATTGGTAAGACAACAAAAACATCAGTGCCCATCAGTAATGCCTGTCAGTGCCTCCTCATCAGTGCTGCATATTAGTGCAAACATTGTTGCCTATCAGTGCCGCCTATCAGTGGCCATCAGTGAAGGAGAAAACGTACTTATTTACAAAATTTTATAACAGAAACAAAGAAAACATTTATTTATTTTCTCGAACTTTTTCATTTGTTTAGCAAAAAATAAAAAACCCCAGTGGTGATTTAATACCACCAAAAGAACGCTCTATCTGTGGGAAAAAAAAATGCAAAAAAAAATTAATATGGGTACAGTGTAGCATGACCGCGCAATTGTCATTCAAAGTGTGACAGTGCTGAAAGCTAAAAATTGGCCTGGGCATGAAGGGGGTAAAAGTGCCCCGTATTGAAGTGGTTAATCTGATTTTTCAGGGAAATTTTAAAAAATCAAAATTCTACTCATCCCTAGTGAGAAACTAATGGACTTTTTTTATCGGACAAACCGATCGTGTGTGGGCCCCATCGGTCTTTTTTCCATCGGTATAAAAAAATAGAACATGTTTTAAATTTTACCGATGGAAAAAAAAACGATAGCAAATTCCGATCGTCTGTGGGGAACTCCATCGGAGAAAAAACCCACGCATGCTCAGAATCAAGTCGACGCATGCTCAGAAGAACTGAACTTAATTGTTATCGGCTCTTCGGAGTGTTTTACGTCACGGCGTTTGGGACGATTTTTGACTGATGGTGTGTGGGCAAGACTGATGGAAGTCAGCTTCATCGGAATTCCAAAGGAAAAATCCATCGGAAATCCGATCGTGTGTACAGGGCTTTAGAGAACTTTACTAGACTGTACTGCTAAAGATCATAAGTGAAAGTAAAGACTTGAGTTTTATCTTATGGAAGCCGGAGAGAAGAAGGATTCCAGCTTTGTTCAGCGCCCATTACAAAAGATCCTTTGTTACTTTTACTATCGCTTGTTCGCTTGTTCTGTAAAAAGTTAAATCGATTGATTGTAAGCTTTCTGGACTTAATAAATAGTACGTTTATCTAGCTTAAACAATAAGTACAAAACCCACACCCTGTTCAAAGCACCTACTAACCAGATATATATAGAATATAAGCCTTATCACAAGTTCTAAGCGGCCGCTATGAACTCGCACTTGTGCGCGCACATTATATAATCATGCTGAACCTTGCCTGCAAAGCTAATTACAGTGGTTGTAAACCTTCACATATACCCAGTAAAGTGACTGGTCTCAGGTGATACACAGAGATGAAACAAATTTTCCTACATAAATTGTACTTGTTTATCTGCGCCTTCTCTCCTCTACATGCGTTCAAAGTCCTGAATTTACACAGCATTTCTAAGCTTAACCACTTAAGACTCGGACCATTATGCAGCATAAGGACCCGAGGTGTTTTTACAATTTGGCACTGCGTCGCTTTAACTGACAATTGCGCGGTCGTGCGACGTGGCTCCCAAACAAAACTGCCGTCCTTTTTTTTTCCACAAATAGAGCTTTCTTTTGGGTGTCATTGATCACCTCTGCGTTTTTTATTTTTTGCGCTATAAACAAAAATAGAGCGACAATTTTGAAAAAAAATGCAATATTTTTTACTTTTTGCTATAATAAATATCCCCAAAATATATATAAAAAAACATATTTTTTTCCTCAGTTGAGGCCGATACGTATTCTTCTACATATTTTTGGTAAAAACAATCACAATAAGCGTTTATTGATTGGTTTGCGCAAAAGTTATAGCGTTTACAAAATAGGGGATAGTTTTATGGCATTTGTATGCATTTTTTTTTTTTTACTAGTAATGGCAGCGACCAGCGATTTTTTTGTGTGACTGCGACATTATGGCGGACACATCGGACACTTTTGACACATTTTTGGGACCATTGTCCATTGTCCATGATACCCGGAGTGACTTCCGGGTATCGCCGCTCCGGCGCTGTGACTGGCCGGAGCGGCGATGACGTCACTTCCGCGCATGCGCGAGGAACGGCACGTTTACCGCGCATTTGCGAGTTCCGGCAGTGTCCAGCGGGCTCCCTTCAAGAGTCGCCGTGCTCAGTGCGCCTGCGCCGTTATCTACGGCGCGCATGCGCCGTAGATATCGGTACAGTCTTTTTTGCAAATATCTCCAAGACCGTGTAGGTCTCTGCGATATTGCAAGCACCTACAGGTAAGCCTTAATGTAGGCTTTCCTGTAGGTGCATGTAGTATTTTAGGCTATACAACCACTTTAACTTAACGTAACTGTTACTAACTATTAAATTCTAGGTATTGGAATTTCCTTTCAAATTTGGCTGTTTGTAACGTAATGAATACAAATTTATCTGAAGTTACGAATTATCCGTAATAACGAATGCCGTATCTAAACAAATGGAATGTAAAAAATTTATAATAATAAATAACAATAATAATAATAACTTATCATTATTATTTTGTTCGGTTCCATTTTTCGAATTCCGAATTTTCTAATTTTCTAATTTCTGAAATACGAATTTTTGAATTTTCGATTTACAAATATACGAATCTTCAATTTTTTTTCGAATTTATGAAAAAACAAAGAACAAATGAAACGAAAACGAACACATTTTTCAGCAATGCACATTAGGTCTATTAGGTAGTAAACTACTTCAAGTGGAACATCACTCTCGATATCAACTTTATATCAATCGCCTCCTGCCCCCCTCCTCTTACAGAATTGGATATTTTTCTAATTCCGAATTTCCGAATTCCAAATTTTCAAATGTTCAAATTTACGAATTTCCAAATTTTCGAATTTTCACATTTTCGAATTTCAAATTTACGAATTTTCGCATTTAGGAATTTACGTATTACGAATTTTCAAATTTACGAATTTTCAAATTTTTCGAATTTACGAAAAAACAAAAAAACAAAAGCGAACAAATTTTTCAGCAGTGCCCATTAGGTCTATTAGGTAGTAAACTACGTAAAGGGGGATTCCACCCGCGATTTTTAATTTTTTTTAAAAGTCAGCAATTACAAACACTGTAACTGCTGACTTTTAATAAGGACACTTACCTGTCCTACTCGCCCGCGATGTCAACCCCCCCCCCCGAGGCCGATCCCTCGATCCTGGCGCCGCCATCCTCAGTAAGGCTTCGCTGCCCGTTTACTACTGCGCATGGGCGAGCCGCGCAGCGCTTTGTGAATGGGCCGGCAGCTCTCTGGGATACACAGAGTTCCCAGAAGGCAGCGTGCCCCATTCCCCAGAAGACACCGCGAGTAGGACGGCGGAAGAAGACCAGCCGCGGACGATGAAGAGGCAGAGGGACTTCCGCATAGCAACCGCTATTTCTGGTAAGTAAAAAATGTATTTTTTTACAATTTTTTTTTTATTCTTTTTTTTTTAATGATTTTTGGAGGGGAACTCCACTTTAAAGTGGAAAATTACTCTCTCCATCAACTTTATATCAATCTCCTCCCACCCCACTCCTCTTACAGAATTAGATATTTTTCCAATTGTTTTTTTTTAGGGGCCTCTCTCTTCACTTATTTATTTCTGGCCTAGGCAAGAATGATGTGTGCAGTGCCCTCCGACTCCTGGGATACCTATGTCACAGGTTCCAGGATACCAGTGGAAACTCCACAATGCATGGGCTGCATCATCAGGGGGATGGGAGTCAGTTTATGCGCATCATCATGGGGTCAGTGCGCAACCTGGAAGAGAGAGCCAGCGCCCCCTGGTGACATCAGAAGAAGATGGCGGTGCAGGACCAAGTGGTGGTGGTGATACTGCACAAAATTGCTCATTAAATGTATGAACCTTGTATGTTTCTATGACTCAGATCCACATTGTAAGGTGTCCATCTGTCTTCCTGTACTCATAGAACCACCAATTGACTGACCATTGCATTTAAGGTGGATGTTTCTCACTCCAGGTTGTTAATTTCTCTGGCAATCTAGGAGACCTCTGGGTTCACCTAGTTCCAGAAATAGACCTAAGCTAATATAAGTACACTACATATATAGATTTATAGGGGTAACATACGTCTTCGGCTCCAAGGTTGTCCACTCGCTCCTGAGCTGGCTGGGCCATACCAGGTACAATTCTGACAGTTTCCAGAGAGTCTTCAGAAGGTGGCCTCTGCAAGGACATTAATAAGGGTTAGGGCAAATTGTACAATTATTATTTTTTTAACCACTTCAGCCCCGGACCATTTTGGCTGGTTAACCACTTAATCCCCGGACCAATACGCAGCATAAAGACCAGGCCCCTTTTTGCGATTCGGCACTGCGTCGCTTTAACTAACAATTGCGCGGTCGTGCGACGTGGCTCCCAAACAAAATTGACGTCCTTTTTTTCCCACAAATCGAGCTTTCTTTTGGTGGTATTTGATCACCTCAGCGGTTTTTATTTTTTGCGCTATAAACAAAAATAGAGCGACAGTTTTGAAAAAAATTCTATATTTTTTACTTTTTTGCTATAATAAATATCCCCACAAAATATATAAAAAAATCTTTTTTTTTCCTCAGTTTTGGGCCGATACGTATTCTTCTACATATTTTTGGTAAAAAAAAATTGCAATAAGTGTTTATTAAGTGGTTTGCGCAAAAGTTATAGCGTTTACAAAATAGGGTATGGTTTTATGGCATTTTTATAAATCTTTTTTTTTTTATAGTAATGGCGGCGATCTGCGATTTTTTTCGTGACTGCGACATTATGGCGGACACATCGGACACTTTTGACACATTTTTGGGACCATTGTCATTTTCACAGCGAGCAGTGCTATAAAAATGCACTGATTACTGTGAAAATGACACTGGCAGTGAAGGGGTTAACCACTAGGTGGCACTGTAGGGGTTAAGTGTTCCCTGCATAGTGTTTCTTACTGTAGGGGGGATGGGCTCTGTGTCACATGACACTGATCTTCGCTCCGAGTACACGGAGCCGAGATCCGTGTCATTGTCACTAGGCAGAGCCGGGAGATGCTTGTTTACACAAGCATCTCCCCGCTCTATACCTCCGTGAGATGATTGCGGGGATCTCCGCGGCGATCGAGTCCGCGGGACCCGCGGTCCGACCACACGGACAGGCATTTAAAGGGGACGTACAGGTACGTTGATATGCCTGTCCGTGCCGACGTATAAGTACAGGAGGCGGTCGGCAAGCGGTTAAATTGCTGTTTTAAGGTCACAGCATTCGACCGCTGTCACAAATAATCCCTGCAATACGTCCAATATGTTTATTTCCTGTGATCGTCAGCTCCATCTAGTGGACATATTTAACCATTTACGTGATTGAGGTAGTACAGCATAAATACCGCATTATGACCACTAGATGGAGCTGACAATCACAGGAAATAAACATATCAGACACATTATGGCTGTGCAAATGCTGTGGCATTCACACAGCATTTTTATTTTCATAAATAGACCTCTATTTGTATGTTAACCCAAAAATTAAAACTGTCAATGTGCATTCTTTTTTACATATCCATTGTAGAATTGTTAGTTTGTGTCCTCACTCCCTTACTTGGGATTCTCAGGACACCATGCCAATGAAAGGGATGCCTAGAGTCCTGTCCTCAGCTGTACGTGTGACATACTGAAGCAGAGCATGATCCCCTCCCTTTGGAGACTGGACCGCAGGGTAGTATTCCAACATGATAACGACCCCAAACACACCTCCAAGACGACCACTGCCTTGCTAAAGAAGCTGAAGGTAAAGGTGATGGACTGGCCAAGAATGTCTCCAGACCTAAACCCTATTAAGCATCTGTGGGACATCCTCAAACGGAAGGTGGAGGAGCACAAGGTCTCTAACATCCACCAGCTCTGTGATGTCATCATGGAGGAGGGGAAGAGGACTCCAGTGACAACCTGTGAAGCTCTGGTGACCTCCATGCCCAAGAGGGTTAAGGCAATGCTGGAAAAAAAATGGTGGCCACACAAAATATTGACACTTTGGCCCCAGTTTGGACATTTTCACTTAGGGGTGTACTCACTTTTGTTGCCAGTGGTTTAGACATTAATGGCTGTGTGTTGAATTATTTTGAGGGGACAGCAAATTTACACCGTTATACAAGCTGATCACTCACTACTTTACATTGTAGCAAAGTGTCATTTCTTCAGTGTTGTCACATGAAAAGATAGAATAACATATTTACAAACATGTGAGGGGTGTACTTACTTTTGTGAGATACTGTATATATGGGGTTGCATCAATATGTCCTGAAAAGTTACATTTTAAAAAACATTACCCAGTCATACACTTCAAAACTCTCACCTGATAGTCTTCATTTCTATTTTCAGCTAGTTTCTGTCTTTCTGCAAAAAAATAACAATCAACAATCAGAAGATTACACATTTAAATTGTATTATGTAGTTCTGTGTGATGCTGGCTAATTCAAAATGCCAATCTGTCCTATAAAAGAATAAAAGAGCGCTGGGATATGCAAAAGCTCTTGAACTAGAAAAAATAACCTAATTCCAGTACGTCTGCTGGTGTCCAGTATGCACAAAAATCTCCTTGTGTGGTAAAGAGCGCAGGCTGGAACGAAACACTGAGACCCCTTTCACACTCGGGTGTTTTTCAGGCGCTTTAGCGTTAAAAAAAGCGCCTGTAAAGCACCCGAAAGAAGCCTCATCTGCAATCCCAATGTGAAAGTCCGAGTGCTTTAAGAGCTCTTTCACACTGCCAGCGCCCGAAAAACGCTGGTAAAGCGCCACCGTCGTTTTTCGAGCGCTATTGGGTCGCTTTTATCCCCCGCTAGTGGCCGAATAAAGGGTTAAAAGCATCCAGCCGCCCACAAAGCGCCGCTGCCAAGGCGCTTTGCAGGCGCTTCCCATTGATTTCAATGGGAAGGGGCGCTTTAGGAGCGCTGTATTCACCGCTCCTAAAGCGCTGCAAAGAAGCTGTTCGCAGGACTTTTTTTGATGCCCTACCAGCGCAGCGCCTCAGTGTGAAAGCACTAATTTGCAGATTGCAGATGAGGCTTCTTTCAGGCGCTTTACATGTGCTTTTTTTTAACGCTAAAGCGCCTGAAAAACGCGCCAGTGTGAAAGGGGTCTGAGGGATGTATTTATAACAACAGCAGTGCCATTAGCCCTGTAAAACTGCATGTACATCTGTTTTGTGCAAATAAGGGCAAAATTGAATGTTAGCAAGCTGTGTTCTTTCCAGGTCGAATGTTACCCATTCATACAGTTATTAGCAGGGTATTGAAATCATACGCTGGAAGCTTCTTGGTTGCAGAGAATAAAGCCTCATACACACGACCGGTTTTCTCGTCAAGAAACGACAAGAAAACTGTTGGGAGAGCTTTCTTGCTGAGAAAACCGTTCGTGTGTATGCTTTCTCGTCGAGAAAACTGCCGGGAATCTCGACGAGAAAAATAGAGAACCTTCTCTCTATTTTCTCATGAGGATTCTCGTTTTTCTCGTCGGGATTCTCGTCGGCCTGTTTCTCGACGAGAAAAACGGTAGTGTGTAGGCTTTTTCGAGTCTTAAAAAATCCCACATGCTCAGAATCAAGTATGAGACGGGAGCGCTCCTTCTGGTAAAACTAGCGTTGGTAATGGAGATAGCACATTCGTCACGCTAAAACGAACTGAAAGCACGAAGACTAAAAAGCGAGAATCGTCTCTCCCCAAACTTTAACTAACACGCGGTAACACGAGATCAGCAAAAGCAGCCCAAGGGGTGGCGCCATTGGAATCGAACTTCCCCTTTATACTGCCGTCGTACGTGTTGTACGTGACCGCGCTTTCCAACTACGAGATTTGGAATTGACAGTGTGTATGCAAGGATAGGGTGACCAGACATCCCCGGTTTCAGGGGACAGTCCCCAGATTGAGGACACTGTCCCCGGACCAAGTCTGTCCCCGGTTTTGTCCCCAGATTGGATTTGAACAGGGGCAGGGGTAATTTCAAAGACAGTCAGTGTAGAATAAAAAAAAAATCTGAATTTCCCACCCCCACTCCGCCGCTCCTGCTAGTTTAGGGGGGTGTATTTTTTTTCCATTATCTGTGCCCCTTTCTGATGATCATGTGCAGGTCGGAGCGGAGGGAATATTTCTTCAGTTTCGGGTGCCCATTCAGCTCCGCTCACATGTTCTTCTGCCTTGGCTCAAGTCCCGGCCAGCCGCCTTGCCTGCTTATCTTCTTGCCTTCCCTGGCAGAGTGATCTTCCTCCGCTCCCCACCCAAAGCGGCGGTGGCGACGGGCAGAGAGTCGCTGATTGCCGCCATTACTAGTAAAAAATTTTTTTTTTTTTAAATGTGTCCCCGGATTTCATTTTAAAAATCTGGTCACCTTATGCAAGGAAGCTTGACAAGAATCTCGTCAAGAAAAACTACGGGTTTTTTTACGACGAGATTCTCGGTCGTGTGTACGAGGCTTAACTGTATTTTCATGGAGGATATCTTTATCATAGAACAGGAACTGAATAACAAACAAGTGCACTGAACATAGATAGATGGTACATCCTGTCATATCAGAGAATACACATTATAGAACTATAATACTACAGCGCCACCTGCTGCATAGATAAGTATAATGCATACAGTATATAGTTCAGGGTACTTTACATTACATGCTGTTGTCCTTCCAACACCCCTTCTCAACAGCATGTGCTTTGTCAAATTATATTTAGCTTCTTCTGGAAATAACTATGATGTTCCTTCAACAAAGGCTTGGTGAGTGCATCAGCAGTCATCTCCTCTGACAGGCAGTATTAAATGTCAATAACACCCTGCTCTTGATTGTCCCTCAGTGGGTGATACTTGATGTCGATGTGTTTGATCCTAAGATTGACCCTTCCTGATGGTGTAAGCTTTACACATCCCTGATTGTCTTCAAAAATGGGAATTGATTTTCACATGTTTATCCAAATGTCCTCAAAAAGTTGACAAATCCATATCGCTTCTTGACACGCGTGTGCTGCTGCAATGTACTCTGCTTCAGTTGAAGATAGAGCGACAGTTGTTTGCTTTCGACTAGACCAACCTATGGTTCCTTCCCCATACTGGAAGATGAATCCACTTGTGGATTTGCTGTCTGTGCAGTCCCCGGCCCAATCACCATCCACATATCCGACCAGTTTTGGATGTGATGTTGCTGGTAACCGTAACTTCCTCTGAATTGTTCCTTTGAGGTATTGCATCACTCTTTTTATTGCGTTCCAATCACACTGACAGGGAGCTGAAACGTTCCTGCCCACTACTGCGGCTATGTCTGGTCTTGTCACAGTGGCAACATATAGCAGCTTACCGATTGCTCTGCGATACGTGTCATTGTTGGGTAGCGCCCCTCTACTTTGAGGGGTGCTGTGTGCCTAAATTTAGGGGTTGGTCTGAGCTAGTAGCCAGGCTCAGACCGCTTTTATTGATAGGTTTGGTTATTTGTTTCTGCAGGTGTTGTACTTGTGTGCAGTTCCCTGTGGCTTGTAGCTGGCACTGCCATGACAGGTCAGGGTTGAACCACTGGTAACAGTGCTGTGCCTTGGGGTGTCCTCTCTCAGCAGGAGTGCAGTGGGCGTGGTCAACCTGCTGTGCATGCCAGGAGAGGATACATAAGGGGCAGACGCCGCCTGGAGAGGGGTTCATGGTTCCGGAGTTTGGGTCGCCTGACCTGACCAGGGGTGCGCGTATGCATCGGTCCCAGGCACCTTTAGCCTGGGGCTGCAACTTCGCCATTGGGCCCAGCACCTTTAGCTAGGGCTCAGTTCTGAGAGGAGGAATCCCAGGGTGTCCCAGGGAGAGGGGACCCACTCTAAGAAGAAGAGACCGGGGGAGGACCTTTCTGAGGGACCGGTGAGAGTTTCACAGTGAAAGAGAGGCCCGGTAAACTTCTGGAGGGATTCCACTATTCATCTGAGGCCTTGTAATGTGCAGCAACTTAAGCCTGTTCTTTAATTACAAGTGCTGAGAGGTTTGGGGCTCAGAGATTCTGTCTCATTGTTGGTGTCAGCGAAAGCAATGGTGTCTCATTGTTGGTGTCAGTGAAAGCAATGGTGTCTCATTGTTGGTGTCAGTGAAAGCAATGGTGTCTCATTGTTGGTGTCAGTGAAAGCAATGGTGTCTCATTGTTGGTGTCAGTGAAAGCAATGGTGTCTCATTGTTAGTGTCAGGGAAAGCAATGGTGTCTCATTGTTGGTGTCAGCGAAAGCAATGGTGTCTCATTGTTGGTGTCAGCGAAAGCAATGGTGTCTCATTGTTGGTGTCAGCGAAAGCAATGGTGTCTCATTGTTGGTGTCAGCGAAAGCAATGGTGTCTCATTGTTGGTGTCAGTGAATGCAATGGTGCCTCATTGTTGGTGTCAGTGAATGCAATGGTGCCTCATTGTTGGTGTCAGCGAAAGCAATGGTGTCTCATTGTTGGTGTCAGGGAAAGCAATGGTGTCTCATTGTTGGTGTCAGCGAAAGCAATGGTGTCTCATTGTTGGTGTCAGTGAAAGCAATGGTGTCTCATTGTTGGTGTCAGTGAAAGCAATGGTGTCTCATTGTTGGTGTCAGGGAAAGCAATGGTGTCTCATTGTTGGTGTCAGCGAAAGCAATGGTGTCTCATTGTTGGTGTCAGCGAAAGCAATGGTGTCTCATTGTTGGTGTCAGTGAATGCAATGGTGCCTCATTGTTGGTGTCAGTGAATGCAATGGTGCCTCATTGTTGGTGTCAGCGAAAGCAATGGTGTCTCATTGTTGGTGTCAGGGAAAGCAATGGTGTCTCATTGTTGGTGTCAGCGAAAGCAATGGTGTCTCATTGTTGGTGTCAGTGAAAGCAATGGTGTCTCATTGTTGGTGTCAGTGAAAGCAATGGTGTCTCATTGTTGGTGTCAGGGAAAGCAATGGTGTCTCATTGTTGGTGTCAGCGAAAGCAATGGTGTCTCATTGTTGGTGTCAGCGAAAGCAATGGTGTCTCATTGTTGGTGTCAGCGAAAGCAATGGTGTCTCATTGTTGGTGTCAGCGAAAGCAATGGTGTCTCATTGTTGGTGTCAGTGAAAGCAATGGTGTCTCATTGTTGGTGTCAGTGAAAGCAATGGTGTCTCATTGTTGGTGTCAGTGAAAGCAATGGTGTCTCATTGTTGGTGTCAGCGAAAGCAATGGTGTCTCATTGTTGGTGTCAGTGAAAGCAATGGTGTCTCATTGTTGGTGTCAGTGAAAGCAATGGTGTCTCATTGTTGGTGTCAGCGAAAGCAATGGTGTCTCATTGTTGGTGTCAGCGAAAGCAATGGTGTCTCATTGTTGGTGTCAGCGAAAGCAATGGTGTCTCATTGTTGGTGTCAGCGAAAGCAATGGTGTCTCATTGTTGGTGTCAGTGAATGCAATGGTGCCTCATTGTTGGTGTCAGTGAATGCAATGGTGCCTCATTGTTGGTGTCAGCGAAAGCAATGGTGTCTCATTGTTGGTGTCAGGGAAAGCAATGGTGTCTCATTGTTGGTGTCAGCGAAAGCAATGGTGTCTCATTGTTGGTGTCAGTGAAAGCAATGGTGTCTCATTGTTGGTGTCAGTGAAAGCAATGGTGTCTCATTGTTGGTGTCAGGGAAAGCAATGGTGTCTCATTGTTGGTGTCAGCGAAAGCAATGGTGTCTCATTGTTGGTGTCAGCGAAAGCAATGGTGTCTCATTGTTGGTGTCAGCGAAAGCAATGGTGTCTCATTGTTGGTGTCAGGGAAAGCAATGGTGTCTCATTGTTAGTGTCAGCGAAAGCAATGGTGTCTCATTGTTGGTGTCAGCGAAAGCAATGGTGTCTCATTGTTGGTGTCAGCGAAAGCAATGGTGTCTCATTGTTGGTGTCAGCGAAAGCAATGGTGTCTCATTGTTGGTGTCAGTGAATGCAATGGTGCCTCATTGTTGGTGTCAGTGAATGCAATGGTGCCTCATTGTTGGTGTCAGCGAAAGCAATGGTGTCTCATTGTTGGTGTCAGGGAAAGCAATGGTGTCTCATTGTTGGTGTCAGCGAAAGCAATGGTGTCTCATTGTTGGTGTCAGTGAAAGCAATGGTGTCTCATTGTTGGTGTCAGTGAATGCAATGGTGCCTCATTGTTGCTGTCAGTGAATGCAATGGTGCCTCATTGTTGGTGTCAGTGAAAGCAATGGTGTCTCATTGTTAGTGTCAGTGAAAGCAATGGTGTCTCATTGTTGGTGTCAGCGAAAGCAATGGTATCTCATTGTTGGTGTCAGTGAAAGCAATGGTGTCTCATTGTTGGTGTCAGTGAAAGCAATGGTGTCTCATTGTTGGTGTCAGTGAATGCAATGGTGCCTCATTGTTGGTGTCAGTGAATGCAATGGTGCCTCATTGTTGGTGTCAGCGAAAGCAATGGTGTCTCATTGTTGGTGTCAGGGAAAGCAATGGTGTCTCATTGTTGGTGTCAGGGAAAGCAATGGTGTCTCATTGTTGGTGTCAGCGAAAGCAATGGTGTCTCATTGTTGGTGTCAGTGAAAGCAATGGTGTCTCATTGTTAGTGTCAGTGAAAGCAATGGTGTCTCATTGTTGGTGTCAGCGAAAGCAATGGTGTCTCATTGTTAGTGTCAGCGAAAGCAATGGTGTCCCATTGTTGGTGTCAGCGAAAGCAATGGTGTCTCATTGTTGGTGTCAGTGAAAGCAATGGTGTCTCATTGTTGGTGTCAGCGAAAGCAATGGTGTCTCATTGTTGGTGTCAGTGAAAGCAATGGTGTCTCATTGTTGGTGTCAGTGAAAGCAATGGTGTCTCATTGTTAGTGTCAGTGAAAGCAATGGTGTCTCATTGTTGGTGTCAGCGAAAGCAATGGTGTCTCATTGTTAGTGTCAGTGAAAGCAATGGTGTCTCATTGTTGGTGTCAGCGAAAGCAATGGTGTCTCATTGTTGGTGTCAGCGAAAGCAATGGTGTCTCATTGTTGGTGTCAGTGAAAGCAATGGTGTCTCATTGTTAGTGTCAGCGAAAGCAATGGTGTCTCATTGTTGGTGTCAGCGAAAGCAATGGTGTCTCATTGTTGGTGTCAGCGAAAGCAATGGTGTCTCATTGTTGGTGTCAGTGAAAGCAATGGTGTCTCATTGTTGGTGTCAGCGAAAGCAATGGTGTCTCATTGTTGGTGTCAGTGAAAGCAATGGTGTCTCATTGTTAGTGTCAGCGAAAGCAATGGTGTCTCATTGTTGGTGTCAGTGAAAGCAATGGTGTCTCATTGTTGGTGTCAGTGAAAGCAATGGTGTCTCATTGTTAGTGTCAGTGAAAGCAATGGTGTCTCATTGTTAGTGTCAGCGAAAGCAATGGTGTCTCATTGTTGGTGTCAGTGAAAGCAATGGTGTCTCATTGTTGGTGTCAGTGAAAGCAATGGTGTCTCATTGTTGGTGTCAGTGAATGCAATGGTTTCTCATTGTTGGTGTCAGTGAAAGCAATGGTGTCTCATTGTTGGTGTCAGTGAAAGCAATGGTGTCTCATTGTTGGTGTCAGTGAAAGCAATGGTGTCTCATTGTTGGTGTCAGGGAAAGCAATGGTGTCTCATTGTTGGTGTCAGCGAAAGCAATGGTGTCTCATTGTTGGTGTCAGCGAAAGCAATGGTGTCTCATTGTTGGTGTCAGCGAAAGCAATGGTGTCTCATTGTTGGTGTCAGCGAAAGCAATGGTGTCTCATTGTTGGTGTCAGTGAAAGCAATGGTGTCTCATTGTTGGTGTCAGTGAAAGCAATGGTGTCTCATTGTTGGTGTCAGTGAAAGCAATGGTGTCTCATTGTTGGTGTCAGCGAAAGCAATGGTGTCTCATTGTTGGTGTCAGTGAAAGCAATGGTGTCTCATTGTTGGTGTCAGTGAAAGCAATGGTGTCTCATTGTTGGTGTCAGCGAAAGCAATGGTGTCTCATTGTTGGTGTCAGCGAAAGCAATGGTGTCTCATTGTTGGTGTCAGCGAAAGCAATGGTGTCTCATTGTTGGTGTCAGCGAAAGCAATGGTGTCTCATTGTTGGTGTCAGTGAATGCAATGGTGCCTCATTGTTGGTGTCAGTGAATGCAATGGTGCCTCATTGTTGGTGTCAGCGAAAGCAATGGTGTCTCATTGTTGGTGTCAGGGAAAGCAATGGTGTCTCATTGTTGGTGTCAGCGAAAGCAATGGTGTCTCATTGTTGGTGTCAGTGAAAGCAATGGTGTCTCATTGTTGGTGTCAGTGAAAGCAATGGTGTCTCATTGTTGGTGTCAGGGAAAGCAATGGTGTCTCATTGTTGGTGTCAGCGAAAGCAATGGTGTCTCATTGTTGGTGTCAGCGAAAGCAATGGTGTCTCATTGTTGGTGTCAGCGAAAGCAATGGTGTCTCATTGTTGGTGTCAGGGAAAGCAATGGTGTCTCATTGTTAGTGTCAGCGAAAGCAATGGTGTCTCATTGTTGGTGTCAGCGAAAGCAATGGTGTCTCATTGTTGGTGTCAGCGAAAGCAATGGTGTCTCATTGTTGGTGTCAGCGAAAGCAATGGTGTCTCATTGTTGGTGTCAGTGAATGCAATGGTGCCTCATTGTTGGTGTCAGTGAATGCAATGGTGCCTCATTGTTGGTGTCAGCGAAAGCAATGGTGTCTCATTGTTGGTGTCAGGGAAAGCAATGGTGTCTCATTGTTGGTGTCAGCGAAAGCAATGGTGTCTCATTGTTGGTGTCAGTGAAAGCAATGGTGTCTCATTGTTGGTGTCAGTGAATGCAATGGTGCCTCATTGTTGCTGTCAGTGAATGCAATGGTGCCTCATTGTTGGTGTCAGTGAAAGCAATGGTGTCTCATTGTTAGTGTCAGTGAAAGCAATGGTGTCTCATTGTTGGTGTCAGCGAAAGCAATGGTATCTCATTGTTGGTGTCAGTGAAAGCAATGGTGTCTCATTGTTGGTGTCAGTGAAAGCAATGGTGTCTCATTGTTGGTGTCAGTGAATGCAATGGTGCCTCATTGTTGGTGTCAGTGAATGCAATGGTGCCTCATTGTTGGTGTCAGCGAAAGCAATGGTGTCTCATTGTTGGTGTCAGGGAAAGCAATGGTGTCTCATTGTTGGTGTCAGGGAAAGCAATGGTGTCTCATTGTTGGTGTCAGCGAAAGCAATGGTGTCTCATTGTTGGTGTCAGTGAAAGCAATGGTGTCTCATTGTTGGTGTCAGCGAAAGCAATGGTGTCTCATTGTTGGTGTCAGTGAAAGCAATGGTGTCTCATTGTTAGTGTCAGTGAAAGCAATGGTGTCTCATTGTTGGTGTCAGCGAAAGCAATGGTGTCTCATTGTTAGTGTCAGCGAAAGCAATGGTGTCCCATTGTTGGTGTCAGCGAAAGCAATGGTGTCTCATTGTTGGTGTCAGTGAAAGCAATGGTGTCTCATTGTTGGTGTCAGCGAAAGCAATGGTGTCTCATTGTTGGTGTCAGTGAAAGCAATGGTGTCTCATTGTTGGTGTCAGTGAAAGCAATGGTGTCTCATTGTTAGTGTCAGTGAAAGCAATGGTGTCTCATTGTTGGTGTCAGCGAAAGCAATGGTGTCTCATTGTTAGTGTCAGTGAAAGCAATGGTGTCTCATTGTTGGTGTCAGCGAAAGCAATGGTGTCTCATTGTTGGTGTCAGCGAAAGCAATGGTGTCTCATTGTTGGTGTCAGTGAAAGCAATGGTGTCTCATTGTTGGTGTCAGCGAAAGCAATGGTGTCTCATTGTTGGTGTCAGTGAAAGCAATGGTGTCTCATTGTTAGTGTCAGCGAAAGCAATGGTGTCTCATTGTTGGTGTCAGTGAAAGCAATGGTGTCTCATTGTTGGTGTCAGTGAAAGCAATGGTGTCTCATTGTTAGTGTCAGTGAAAGCAATGGTGTCTCATTGTTAGTGTCAGCGAAAGCAATGGTGTCTCATTGTTGGTGTCAGTGAAAGCAATGGTGTCTCATTGTTGGTGTCAGTGAAAGCAATGGTGTCTCATTGTTGGTGTCAGTGAATGCAATGGTTTCTCATTGTTGGTGTCAGTGAAAGCAATGGTGTCTCATTGTTGGTGTCAGTGAAAGCAATGGTGTCTCATTGTTGGTGTCAGTGAAAGCAATGGTGTCTCATTGTTGGTGTCAGCGAAAGCAATGGTGTCTCATTGTTGGTGTCAGTGAAAGCAATGGTGTCTCATTGTTGGTGTCAGTGAAAGCAATGGTGTCTCATTGTTGGTGTCAGCGAAAGCAATGGTGTCTCATTGTTAGTGTCAGTGAAAGCAATGGTGTCTCATTGTTGGTGTCAGTGAAAGCAATGGTGTCTCATTGTTAGTGTCAGTGAAAGCAATGGTGTCTCATTGTTGGTGTCAGTGAAAGCAATGGTGTCTCATTGTTGGTGTCAGTGAAAGCAATGGTGTCTCATTGTTGGTGTCAGCGAAAGCAATGGTGTCTCATTGTTGGTGTCAGTGAATGCAATGGTGCCTCATTGTTGGTGTCAGTGAAAGCAATGGTGTCTCATTGTTGGTGTCAGTGAAAGCAATGGTGTCTCATTGTTGGTGTCAGTGAAAGCAATGGTGTCTCATTGTTGGTGTCAGCGAAAGCAATGGTGTCTCATTGTTGGTGTCAGTGAAAGCAATGGTGTCTCATTGTTGGTGTCAGTGAAAGCAATGGTGTCTCATTGTTGGTGTCAGTGAAATCAATTGTGCCCTATTGTTGGTGTCAAAAGGAGGAATAGTGCCTCAAGGGCTGGACAAAGGCAAGCAAAGGTCCACATCTGGCCCTTGGGCCGCAGTTTGGAGACCACTGGTTTAGACTATAAATCGACTTTTTTCTGTAATCTGTTCAGAAAGATAATAAGAAAATAGTTTGGCAGATCATTTTACCTTTCTTTTTTTTTCTTCGATATAGTAAGAGGGCGACAACACAAGCAATGGTGAGTGCAGCAACGCAGATGGAAACACTTAATGCAACAGAGAGAGCTGCAAACAAACAAAAAAATACAGATCCTTGTGTAAAAGCTTGAGTTGTATATTTAGGGTTTCAGAGGAAAATATACAAAAAAGTACAAAAACAGGTCACCCAAAGTAGCATTCAAATGTGACTATAGATGTGATTATATTCCCACAGCACCCCAGAAAATATATAACGTCTGCAGGAAAGTGACTTATTGGGGAAAATTGGGTTAAATGTGGTAATCTTTAAAAGGAACCTGTAGCGCCCTGCTCCTGTTGACCAGGCACTATTATCTAAATTTAGTGGGATGTCTGAACTGTAGTTAGTTCAGATTCCATGTTTTGGCTAAATTGGCCTATGTTCCAGCTTTGGCTGAGTTGGGTGTATTTCCCGCGGCTGCCAGCAGGTGTTGCTGCCAACTCTGGTCCGTGTTGGAAGGTACAACAAGCTGAGGTGTATTGGGTGCTTTTTCCCAGAGGCAACCTAGTGGGAGGTGGATACCACTGGGCATGCTGGGAGAGGGTACTTAAGGGGCGGATGCCATTTTTGGGGAAGCTCTCTCACCTCGTGGCCACTCTGGCCGGAGGTATGTGACAACTCTTCTCCTGCCTGAGGCTTCCGTTACTGAAGGTAGGCCCAGAAGCTATCTGGGGCCTACTGGTTCGAGGGTGATCCTGTGCTGTCTGTCATGCGGGAAGAAGTCGAGCAATTGCAGGAACCAGGGGAGGACTCATCTTGGAGAAAACGCAGCGGAATGCTGGTATCTCGAGAGGAGCCTGGGGCCTCAATTGGAGGATGCATCCCGACCAATCTGCCTCACAATGTTGCCGGGTCAGCTTAAAGGACTTTCTTATACTGTGTTTCCCCGAAAATAAGACCTTCCCCCGAAAATAAGACCTAGTGCTATTTTCCAGGAGAGCTGCAATATAAGCCCTACCCCAAAAAGAAGCCCTAGTTTAAAATGCTTGTTAAATCCTATAATCCACTCTATCACAGTAGTATATAATGAACAATGTGTTTGTTTCTGTAATATAATTGCGGGGAAGAGAGCTCCGGTGGGTCACAGAAGCGCAGAGCGGCGCTATAAAGAAGTTATTTGGCACAATTATATTACAGAAACACTCACATTATACATTATATACTACTGTATCCCTTAGTGAGGATGGCGGCGCCGGGACCTGCCACGATCGACGGATCGGCGTCGGGTGGCCGACATCGCGGGCACCTTGGACAGGTAAGTGTGCTTATTAAAAGTCAGCAGCTACAGTGTTTGTGGCTGCTGACTTTTAAAAAAATTTTTTTAAAGCTGGACCTCCGCTTTAAAAGGCTTGTAAAATCCTCTAATCCACTCTATTACAGTATTATATAATGTACAATGTGAGTCCTTCTGTAATATAATTGCGGGGAAGAGAGCTCCGGCGGGTCACAGAAGTGCAGAGCGGCGCTATAATGAAGGTATTTGGCACAATTATATTACAGAAACACACACATTGTACATTATATAACACTGTAATAGAGTGGATTAAAGGATTTTACAAGCATTTTAACTCAGTTTACACTGGGGATTCCTGACAGGCAGGGAGATGGAGGGGGAGAGAAGACATCACATTACATGTTAAGACCTACCCCGAAAATAAGCTCTACTGTGTCTTTTGTTGCCAAAATTAATATAAGACCCGGGCTTATTTTCGGGGAAACACGGTACTGTGCAGTTGTGCTTGAACTTTGGAAATTCTGATTACCAAGTCTGTGGCAGAGACTTTTCATTTTGTCCGTGCATCATTCCGGCTGCTGGGCCGGTGAGAGGGGCCTATCCGGGTGAGCAAGATCCAGTGACAGCAAGTATACCTGTCTCCAGGATCTCACGTTTTCTCAGTGATCTGCACCAGGTACCTGAACTCCACCTAATCCTCCATCCCTCATTCTGCTAACGTTTGATTAATAAAGAAAGCATTGGAAAAAACTCAGTGACTGACGACCGTGTTTTATGCAACTTTTAACCCTAGACTTTGAGCCAACACGGAGAACAGTGGGGTAACGGCAGACCAAAACTAACCAGCAGCTCCTACGGGGGGGGGGGGGGATAGTGCTACAGAACCTTTGGGAATTTATAGGTGTATTAAACCCAAAAACAAAAGTATAATATAATGTATAATACTTTACATCTTACCAACAGTGGGGGCTGGTGCTCCATTTGGCAAACAAACCAGCCTCAGGCTCTAATCATGCGTAGACCTCGGAGAAATCTATGCGTCTGGCACCCCGCATGGATTAGGGGCCAGCACATAGAGATTAGGGGGGCAGCTCCCCTGCGCCCCTTATGGACCGGCCACCTCTGCTTACCAACCCTAAAGTTGTATTCACTCTATGTGCAGTGACTGGTGTTTTACTGCAGTGTAAAATACTTGTCACTGCCAGGACACTGCAAATGTTTTCTGTGTGTCCCATTTATACTGCATCACAGCCCGGAGCTGCGCTAAAGTGCAGACAGGATGCATTTTATCGCTGCGCATCGTACAGGATCGCATATCACTGTAGAGTGACATGAATGAAGTGTACTTTTGTACCTGAAAGTATTGCGATTTTGGCATATTTTTTATTTATTTTTTTGTTTGCTGCGATTTTGCCACGGACAGCTGCCAGACAGGTTAAAGAGTAACTCCACTTTTGTTGAGAAAAAAAAAACACTCCACTCTGGGTGATCTCTGTACATTGCAAGGATTTTAACAAACCTTGTTGCAGATTCCTACTTCTTGTTATTCTGAAGAAAGCCCCGTTTGTTCCTCTGTGCCCATGTGCTCAGTGAGTCTAAGGGGAGTGGTTTCATAATTATTAATGGCTTCCCGACCGCCTCCTGTATATATACGGTGGCAGAATGGCTCTCCTGCGTGAATCACTGTATATATAAGGCGGCTTCCTTAACCACCGGTGTTTGGTGCAGACATCTGTGAACAACTCTCCAATGGGACCCCTATGGCGGATATGGTGAACAGACAGGTAACGTGCAAGGCCCAAAATCAAACCAGCAGCTCCTACGGGGGTTAGTGCTACATAACAATCATTAGTGAACAGCCAAGTAATAATGATTGAGATGATTTGAAAAGCACAAAGTACGTACAATCATCAAGATCCCCCTTGGCGGTAGGTTGAAGGGAGCCAATATCTTCACACACGGTGTCGGAGGTCGGTGTACACTCATGCTTCTCGTATTGACCTTCAGGACATCTGGAACCAGACAAGGACAGACTGACTGGTCAGTGCGGGTAAAGGAAGGTGTCCCAATACTTTTGACAATATAGTGTATCTCAGTGTACTGTTTGGCCATCTATGACCACCCCTTGTATATGGTCAGGGTTACCTGGTGCAGTCCTTGCAGTAGAGGTGGCAGGTATCGGTGCAGAAGGTGTTCGGTTTGCACTGACACCGATAATCTTCAGTGGCTGTACAATCTGCGACTTGGACCTGATCTATGGAAAAAAAAAAACACATATTCCGTAAGCACACACAGACTAGGGTGACCACATTTCCAAACTACCATTCAGGGACACCCTCCCGTCCCAAAAATCAGCTTGTGCTGTAACGAATCACAGCACAGTGATTGGACACAAGAGGCGGGATTTATTATTTCTCCAATCACAAGTAGGGGGCAGGATTGTGCTCCTCCAGGCATTCCCGGCCAGGACAAGTACTGTCAGTGAGTAAAGCGGTGATGTGGCGGCCATTTTTGGGGGCATCAGATTGGCCCGGGGGGGGGGGGGGGTTGGCTGTGTCAGTTTCATTCCTGGACACTGTATTGTCCTGGAATGAATGTGCCCGGGACAGACCTGCAAAATGCGGGACTGTCCCGGGCAATCCGGGACACGTGGTCACCATAACACAGACTCATTGATACATTTTTCTTAAAGTGCACCTGTCATTTTGCAGCAGAAATTCTACAATGAAAGGAGAACTATAACAGATAGATAGATAGATAGATAGATAGATAGATAGATAGATAGATAGATAGATAGATAGATAGATAGATAGATAGATAGATAGATAGACAGATAGACATGATGAGCAGGAAAATGGGATGATTAGATAGCATAGGTGTGCACCCCAAAGCTCAAAATGTTCCTATGCAGTGGGGCTGTGCCCTCATTACATGGGTTAGCTTCTGTTTTTTGTCTAGGGCAGGGGTGTCAGACTCAATTTCATTGTGGGCCGCATCAGCATTGTGATTGCCCTCAAAATCGCCGATTGTATCTGTAAGATTAGATGTCCAGCACATCCCCTCCTCTTACATTAGATGTCAAGAGCCACCCCCACCATCAGAAGTTGAGTCCCTCTACTCTCCATTACATCACAGTGCACCCCCCTTTCCTTATGCTGCTGCTGGGAAGAAGCTGGATGCATTGCTTGAAAGCAGAAAGTAAGGGTCTGGAGGAGGACCAGAGGAGGGCTGGAGCTCTCCGGCAGCTGCAGAAGAGGTGCGAGGGCCACATGAAATGACCTGGAGGGCCGGATTCGGCCCACGGGCCTTGTGTTTGACACCTGTGGTCTAGGGGATGGAAGAACAGAGATATACTTACCCAATCCTCCCCACACAAGACTGGTCCCTGCAGCACCTGCCACCCCCTGTGGTCTAGCGGTCTTGTGCGGTGGACTGTTCTGTTCCTAAAGTCATCAAGCCCATAGACCTGCTCTGGCCATGAGGACGTCAGGAACAGTCCACCATTGGATCACAGGGAGCGCTGTTTGCTGGTGTAGCGGAGGATCGGGTGAGTATACGGCTTTCTCCTCTTCTCCCCTGGACAACATGAGCAGTGTGGACACAGCTCAACTGCATGGCGCTGGATTTTAAGTTGACACTAAATGAAATTCTTATTCTCCAAAAATAATCTATACACACCAACCACTTAATGGGCCTGTAATCTATTTTTCATGAAATTGTTTTTTAGGCCCGGTTCACACTGATGCGAGAATCACTCCGACTTTGGAGCACACGTCACATCAGAAGTCGGACCCCATTCAATGCAATGGAACCATTGTAATCGGTGTGACTTGTGGCGCTCCGACTTAATAAAAGAATCCTGCACTACGTTTGGTACGACTTGCATTGACTTCTGTTAAAGAAGTCGCATGCAAGTTGTGGTGAATTTGCGCTGGGCTCTGACTTCAAATTTGCGTGGAAGTCACGGGCAGTGTGAACCCGGGGCTTACTGTGTTTTTCTGCCTCCTTGTAATGTTCTCTGGGAGTTCCATAACCTCTCCTTTTCCCCCCTCGCAACTCCAGTGATCTCCACTTGCTTTCAGGTCTCGTGCTGAGTATCTGTCTTGCTGCATTGTGACCACAGGAGGTTGCCCACTTGGCACAATCACCATTCAGAGAACGTTTTGCATTTTTTTAATTGACAAAGAAGAGATCTTGACATGAAGTAGCCTCTTCATGACACCCCCATCCAATCAGAGAACACACTTAGCTTTATATAAGTGTGATAGGGACTCTGGTGTAAGGAGAACGTTTATGGGGACTCTGATGTAAGAGGAGCTCTAATGGGGACCCTGTTGCAAGAGGGGCTCTGATATGGACCTTGATGTAACAAGGGACTCTGATATGGACCCTGATGTAACAAGGGACTCTGATATAAAGAGGACTTTGATTTAAGAGGGACTCTGATGTATGGAGAACGTTTATGGGGACTCTGATGTAAGGGGGGCACTGGCATGTGGACCCTGATGTAAGAGGAGCTCTAATGGGGACCCTGTTGCAAGAGGGGCTCTGATATGGACCCTGATGTAAGGTGGAACTCTGATATGGACCCTGATGTAAGGAGGGACTCTGATATGGACCCTGATGTAAGGAGGGACTCTGATATGGACCCTGATGTAAGGAGGGACTCTGATATGGACCCTGATGTAAGGAGGGACTCTGATATGGACCCTGATGTAAGGAGGGACTCTGATATGGACCCTGATGTAAGGAGGGACTCTGATATGGACCCTGATGTAAGGAGGGACTCTGATATGGACCCTGATGTAAGGAGGGACTCTGATATGGACCCTGATGTAAGGAGGGACTCTGATATGGACCCTGATGTAAAGAGGGACTCTGATATGGACCCTGATGTATTGGGGGACTCTGATATGGACCCTGATGTAACCAGGGACTCTCATATGGACCCTGATGTAACGAGGGACTCTCATATGGACACTGATGTAAGGAGGGACTCTGAAATGGACCCTTATGTAAGGAGGGACTCTGAAATGGACCCTGATGTAAGGAGGGACTCTGAAATGGACCCTGATGTAAGGAGGGACTCTGAAATGGACCCTGATGTAAGGAGGGACTCTGAAATGGACCCTGATGTAAGGAGGGACTCTGATATGGACCCTGATGTAAGGAGGGACTCTGATATGGACCCTGATGTAAGGAGGGACTCTGATATGGACCCTGATGTAAGGAGGGACTCTGATATGGACCCTGATGTAAAGAGGGACTCTGATATGGACCCTGATGTATTGGGGGACTCTGATATGGACCCTGATGTAACCAGGGACTCTCATATGGACCCTGATGTAACGAGGGACTCTCATATGGACACTGATGTAAGGAGGGACTCTGAAATGGACCCTGATGTAAGGAGGGACTCTGAAATGGACCCTGATGTAAGGAGGGACTCTGAAATGGACCCTGATGTAAGGAGGGACTCTGAA
>CM055119.1:187782405-187844905 GCA_029206835.1 Rana muscosa | reverse complement strand
GCAAAGGAATGACATTTTGAGAAACTTGGAGATTTGTTAAAAGCTTGCAAATGTTCTGCTGCAAATCAGCTAAAGCTAGCCCTCCTGGAACACTAAATAAAACTTGCACTGATCTTTTGAGAACATTGCTTTTTTCAAACGTTTATTGAAAGTCAGCAGCAGCAATTACTCCTGGAAGTTAATGACATTTTGAGAAACTTGGAGTTTTGTTCCAAGTTTGCAAACGTTCTGCAGTAAGCCTGGAACGTTAACATTTGCGCTGAAATTTCGAGATAGTTTGCAAACTTTCTGGAGCAAATCAACGCTCCTGGAGAAGCTAAGACTTGCGCTGAATTTTTTGCTCAGAGTTTGCAAGTGTGTGATAAAAGTACGCTAAAGCCAAAGTTCCTGCAACTTGAACCTAAAGCTGGCCATACGTGGATAGAAAATCGTTTGAAAAAGCGTTCGATAAGCCTGATCATTCGACTTTAGAAGCGTTAGTGGCAGGGGTTGGCAACTTTCAGTAAATTTACAAACAGTTTGTAAAATCTGTACTTTTTGCATCTGTCCTTGATTGTCTATGACGGACATGTAGGGTGCATGTCAGTAACTGACATTCATTACCAGATGCAACAATTATGGATTTTACAAACTGTTTGTAAATTTACTGAAAGTTGGCCACTCTGGTTAGTGGGTGCATAATCGATTTTAAGCTGGCCATACAGAGATAGGAAATCGTTCGAAAAAGCGTTCGATAAGCCCGATCATTCGACTTTAGAAACATTAGTGGGTGCATTTCGATTATCGAAAATGCTAAGTTTTATGACGAAAGAAAGATCCGTCACGTCAGAATTTTGCTGCGATTTTCTAAACATTAGTAGGGAAATCGATTGTAAATAGTGCAAAAAAAGTACAGCGCATGTGCATTGATCGACAGAAAATGTACCATTTATGTTGTTAACGATCGATAATATGTGGGAAAACAATTTGATACAATGATGGCGTTAACACACAGATCTTTATCAAAATCAAAAGTTTTTTTCCCGAACAAAATTTTCAACTTTTTAAGTTGAGCATTTGCAGAAAACTTGAGAACTTTTGCACATTTAAAGCAGCGAGATACAAGGGGTTCCTCTTACCGTAGCAAGAAATGAGAGGCTCTCCTGGGCTGTCTTGCAGTTTCAGGCTGTCTGATGGAGATTTGCAGGAATTGTTCTGCATGTAGATATGGGATTGTTGCTGCTGCTGTTGCTGCTGCTGCTGCTGTTGGGACTGCTGGTGGTACTTGGGGTAGGTTCCTTGGCTCTGCTGCTCCCTGGCACTGCCATCCAAGGTCTGGCACTCCTGCTGGTACGAGGAGCTCCTGGACTTGTCCCCAAAGCTCTGTCCTTTGCTGGAAAGGAAAGCGGGACTAAACTTATCACTGGGCTGGAATGCCCTAAAAGGCGAACTCTGGAGCTCTCTGACTTGCGGAGCCGGGCTGTAGTAACAATCCATGGTAGGGGGTTCACAATAAGACACACATGGATCAGTGGCATTCATTCCTAAAATAAAAGGCCTGGTGTGTCCTTAATTTTTGGAGGGGCACCAGCTCACTAGGAGTCTCTGCACTAGCTCCCTCCCCCTACCTCTTCTCTGGTTTCCTCTCTCTCTCTCTCTCTCTCTCTCTTTCTCTCTCTCTCTCCAAAGTTTTTCCAACTTTCAGAAAGTTTGCAGATCCTCAGAAATGAGTGACTTTCTCTCTCAAGAATCTGCTTCTGGTGTCCTCTTCTTCTGGTTGGTCTACTTGTGCTGTTATGGGCTTCAGTCTTCTCCTGTTCCTGTTCCTGCTCTTGCTCTCCCTCCCCTCTTCTTCTTCTCTTGCTTTCTTCCTCCCCCCCCCACCCCCTCTTCCTTCTTCTTCTTCCTCAGTTTTGGGATCTCTAGAGAGTTTGCAGGAGATACCTTTGGTCTTGTCCACATGCAATCTGCTTCTCAGTGTCCAGTCCACCGACACACAAGAGACAAGGCAGCTCAGTCTGGACTAATAAGAGGGTGGTGACATGGTGGGAGGGTGGGGGCAGATGGACCCATTAAATTCGCTCCATAAAAAAGCCTTTTAGATAAAAATAAGGGGAAAAGACACATGACATTAATGTAATTATGGGATGAGGGGTGGGGGTGAATGTGTGTTTGTGTGGAAGAATGGAAGATTGAGACCGGCGTGGAACTGACCACATTTAGGATTCCATCTGTCTTTCCATATTCTGTGGAATGGTGACATAAGAAGTGTGGGGGTGGGGGGGTGTTGATATTTTATTTCCTTTATTTACAAAGTGACGACAACTTACGCAACACTTTATGGATTAGATATCGCTCGCTTTCAGTTTTGGCCGCCGAACGGGCTGGCGTGGGCATAAGGGCGGCGGTAAAAGGAGTTGGGAATCTTCACACAATTCATTCTGTGAATGTTAACTTTGATTATCCAATCATGTGCAGCGGAAATATGTTAAAGTGGTTGTAAAGTCAGAAGGCAATGTTATAGATAGATATTTTTTTTAAGTTTATGTTTAATTGTATTTGTTCTTCTTAATTGTATTTGGTATATACCTGCAAGAGGTGTTAAGGTGGTTGTATAGTCTATTTTTGAACTTTTACCTACAGGTAAGCCTATAATAAGGCCTATAATAAGGCTTACCTGTAGGTAAAAAAGAATATCTCCTAAACCTTTACGGTTTAGGAGATATTCCCCTCGCAATGGGCCGCTGCCTGCAGCGGAGCATGCACAGCGGGGATTCTCGGCTGAAAGCCCGGCAGACGCCGGGCCTCGCCGGAACAAAGTCTCCTGCGCACATGCACGGGAGTGACGACATTGCGGCTACAGTCACTCACATCGCTGGAGCGGCGATACCCGGAAGACACGCCAAGGCAACATGTCATCTCCCTCAGCGTGGACCAGGTGAGTTGCCGACGCCTCGTTCTAAGGTAAGTATTTCATAATAAGCTAGTATGCGGCGCATACTAGCTCATTATGCCTTTTGCCTTACAGGTATGTAAAAAAAAAAAAAAGTGACAGCGGGTATACAACCGCTTTAACTATACAGAGATATGTAGGAAAGCAGAGGGTTAATGGATTGATTATCAACTAGAGCAGGGGTCTCCAAACATTTCAAATAAAGGGCCACTTTATTGCCCTTCAGACTTTTAGGAGGGCCGGATTGTGGCCAGCAGGGGAAGAAAATATCACGGGCCCGGCATCAGTGAGAACAAACATGACCTCAGGGTTGGTGGTCAATAGGAGGAGGAGTATTCCCCCTATTAGTAGGAGGAATAGTATCCCATCATTGGTATTGGTGGATGATATAGTGCCCCATTGTTGGTGTCATTGGGAGGAATAGTGCCTCATATCAGTGGGAGGAATAGTGCCCCAAGGGCCGGATAAAGGCTAGCAAAGGGCCACATCTGGCCCTTGGGCCGCAGATTGGAGACCCCCCTGAACTAGAGCAGTGGTCTCCAAACTGCGGCCCTGGGGCCGGATGTGGCCCTTTCCTTTGCCTTTATCCGGCCCCTGAGGCACTATTCCTCCCACTGACACCAAGAATGGGGCACAATTCCTGCTGTTTATACCAAGAAGGGGGCACAATTCCTGTCGCTTATACCAAGAATGAGGCACAATTCCTGCCGCTTATACCAATAATGGGGCACAATTCCTGCCGCTTATACCAAGAATGGGGCATAATTCCTGCCGCTTATACCAAGAATGGGACATAATTCCTTCTACTGACAACAAAAAATGGGCACTATTGCACTTCTGACACCAACTATTTGTCCCCCTAATACCAAAGGTCGGACATTGTTTACTCCCACTGGGCACAGTCCGGCCCCACTAAAGCCTGAAGGACTGTAAACCAGCCCTTTTCTGGTCTTTAAACTGCGGCCTTGGGGCTGTATGTGGCCCTTTGCTTGCCTTTATCCGGCCCTTGAGGCATTATTCCTGCCACTGACACCAACAATGGGGCATAATTCCTGCCACTTATCTCAACAATGGGGCATAATTCCTTCTACTGACAACAAAAATGGGGCACTATTGCACTACCAACACCAACTATTTCCCCCCCTAATACCAAAGGTCGGGCAATGTTTTCTCCCACTGGGCACAGTCCGGCCCCCTTAAAGCCTACAGGACAGTAAACCGGCTCTTTCTTTAGAAAGTTTGGAGACCCCTGAATTCAAGTTACCTATTAAAGAATATATAAACCCAACATTTCATATTTCTGATATGTAGCTGCTGTACCATGTACTTGTATGAAAAAGTATCCAGTTCAATTTGTATTGCTTCCTTAATGTGAAATCCTTGGTGTTCCTGACAGTCCCACTGCGTTCCTATTTAATACTGACCACACTAAGCATGAGAGCACAGCGTGTTCAGTTCTCTTACTATTCTAGGAATCTTCCTGCTCTCCTCCACCAATGATCAGACTTGTCCTGACAACCCCCCCCCCCCTGCAGCCATTTACTGAAAAGCTTAGTGTACTACTGTTTCTCCTCCCCCAGCTCTTATGCAGCTGAAAACAAAGGGAATGTTATCACTTATAAGAAGGAAAAAAAAATTATCTTTTTTTATTTTTTATATCTATACAAAAATTATTTGCCTTTCATTTCTATTTTAAACCGAATGGATTGTTTTACAAGTGATTATTTTCAATCACTTTAAATAGAGCATATTACAGGTTAATTGAAAAACAGAGGATTAATGGATCAACAGGAGCAAAAACATGTGGAGAAATATGGAGCGATTTGAAGCAGAAAGGGTTAAGTGGTGTAGATGTAACCTGCGGGATGAGGAAAGTCTGAAGCGGTCGCAATGACGAAACGTGTCGGGGCGAAGTTACCTGACGTCATTCCGCACACGGACCGAGCTTGCACCAGGCTGAGCGTTGGAGCCAGGACAGGAAAAAACAACAAAGCAGTGAAAGAGTGCAGGAGTGGTGGAAACCCCCCGGCTGGTATTGTAAGGGCTAGAGGACCCAGGGCTAAGTGGGGGAGTGTGGGTGAAGGCTACTCACATGGTGACGGAGATTAAAGGAGTGGAGGGACGAGAGTGACACTGTATTCTGAATGTGAACTGGCGCACGGAAACTGGACACTTGAAAGTCATAAAAGCACCTAACACTTTAGGGGGGACATTTTGTTTTTGCACTTTATTTATGAATTCCACTTTGTTTTGGGTATATAGTTATATGGATTTGATATAAGATAGTTGTGTACATCCTGTATGAACTGATTATCAGATACAAAGCACTTTAGGTGTAAATAGGTATATAACAACTCAAGCGCTGTATATACACTCACCGGCCACTTTATTAGGTACACCTGTTACATTGCTTGGTAACATAAATTGCTAATCAGCCAATCACATGGCAGCAACTCAATGCATTTAGGCATCTAGATGTGGTGAAGACGACTTGCTGAAGTCCAAACCGAGCATCAGAATGGGGAAGAAAGGGGATTTAAGTGACTTTTGAACGTGGTATGGTTGTTGGTGACAGACGGGCCGGTCTGAGTATTTCAAAAACTGCTGATCTACTGGGATTTTCACACACAACCATCTCTCGGGTTTACAGAGAATGGTTAGAAAAAGGAAAAATATCCAGTAAGCGGCAGTTGTGTGGAGGAAAGTGCCTTGTTGATGTCAGAGGGGAATGGGCAGACTGGTTCCAGATGATAGAAAGGCAACAGTAACTCAAATAACCATGCTCTGGATTGGGGGGGTCTGTGAGGTTGTGCTAATAGGGATAATTGGGGGGGGGGGGATTTGTGCTAGAAAGATAAATTTCAGGAGGGGGAATTGGGGGGGAATTTGTGCTGGGAGGGGGGGGATTTGGAGTGGGGAGGAGAGGATGTGTACTCGAAGGGGAAATCTTAGGGGTAGAAGATTTGTGCTAGGAGGGGTGATTTTTTATTTTTCTTGGGGGGGGGGCTTTTGTGCTGGGGGGGATTTGGGGATGGGAGGGAGCCAAGATTTGTATTGGGAGGGGGGGATTTATGCTTAGGGGGTAAGCATGCAGATTAGTACTCAGCTTTTTTTTTTTGGGGGGGGGGGGTCTTTGCTGACACATAATACTCATACATCTTGGGGGAGGGGTGTGGCATGATTGCCCTGGGCTCTAGATGTCCTTGTCCCGGCACTGGGCAGGATCAGCAGGGAAAAATAAAGGAAAGAAAGCCTGAAAAAAGAAAAAACGAATGCGGCCATCACATCTAAGAACTGGTAAGCTGCAATATAATACATTTTCGCTTTTGGGTTTAATATCGCTTTAAGCCGCAGAATGTCCACCCCGTCCCCAGCCCCCCCCCACCCCATCCATCGACACTACTACCTAATACAGAATGGTGCAACTCCGTTCTTCCTTTGCCTGTAACGGTGGAACTTGTTATCTGTCAGCTCAGTATTCGGAGATTTACTGGATGGGACTGACCCGCCATAAAACCGAATTTCCGGTCACTTTTTAAAGTGTCTCTTCAAAGGAGGAATCCGGGGATTTGATTTTTATGGAGAACGTAAATCACTGAGGATCATATGAACGTGGTGCTGACTGAAGAGTTATATGAGTTTGTTTGGTAACTCGATGCAAACAGCGGCCACTCACAGCGGCCAATCAGCTTCAGGATTGCGTTGCATTTCCCTCGCTAATTCTACAATAACGCAGTTTTTTCGTGCCGAGCGTTACGCGGGGGGTGTGAAGATTTTTCGGTTTGTTGGGCGAAATACATCGGCGGTAATTCTGGAAGCCCCTTCCCTTTAGGGACCTCCGGCCTCCCCTTCAGTCTTGCACAGTTGTAGAGGCTCCTCTCCTGGATTGAAATGTCTTACTCTGATTTCACTGCACACTGTGAGCTTCTCACTATGTGCACCAGAAGCTCAAACAAGTCAGACGGAGCCCCGCCTCATTTCCTGGCTGGAATATGCCGAGCATCATCTTTCCTCCCGAGCCGGACTGTCCTTGTTTGGCCCGTTTCATTCAGTTCTTCCAATCATGGAGGTTCAGCATCATATTCTGTGCATTACATAGGCTGGTCTGCACGCCAGGGTTGCTGTTAGAAATCATGGGGCCCAACACAGCCAACCTAACACCCCCCCCCCCCAAATAAACACAGTTTACTATGCTTCAGTTATGAATGAACACAGTGAGGGACCGATATCGATCAATCATTGTGTTTATTCAGGAAAGGAAGGGGCTGGTAAATATAACATATTTACCGGAACCTTCCCCCTCTCCATCCTGAAGGTTCCAATTGTGTTGCCAAGCTGCCAGCACAAAGGAAAGGAGGGAAGCCGGCAGGGATGGGGGGCACACAAGGGGAAATGTATGGTGCACAGGGAGGGTGATCGGTGCGGTGAGGGGCAATTACTGGAACCGATCCCTTGTATGGCTCTCTCTGCAGCAGCTGACATTTGGCTTCTTCTCCTCTTCCTCCTACTGGTCCTTCTGTATAGGGCCCAGGCCACCAGGAGGCCCATACAGCAGTGTGAATCAGATGTGGGCATGGAGAGTGATGGGCGCAGTGGGGGGCAATTACTGGAACCAGTCCCCTGTATGGCCCTCTGCAGCAGCTGAAAGACAGTGGGAGGGAGAGGAGAAGAAGCCAGCTTTCTGCCCCCCCCCCTAGTTTTCATTGGAATAATGTTGTATCTGTTCCCTCAATTTCCATGTTTATTGCTGCCTGTGTCCCCACATAAACCCTCCCCCTTTTCCTGGTGGCCAATGTCATGAGACAGAAAGCGATGGAGAATCCTAAACTTTACAGTTGTCTAAGAGGGAGAATTCCTGTCACTTTGTAGAAAATTCCTCCCACTTCCTTTTGCATTTCTAGGACAGGAAGTGAAGGGAAATCCGACCACGGTGTCACTGACAGCAATAAATGAACAGACGAGGGTTTAAAGAGGAACTGCAGTCTGCTCACATCATTTGTTATAAAAACATCTTTGCCATTCTGAAGCTTCCTTCCAACCACTTTGCATATTATTTTCTATATACTGTGATTCTGTACTGGCCAAATATGCTGCAGAAACCTCCCTCCACTGAGTCTGGCTGCATCCATTTTAACTGTGGGCAGCTGAAGCTGCTGCCTGTTCACTTCCTTGATTTACACGGAGGCACACCTCCAGTTCTGCAGCTCTCATTGGCCCTCTTATGACTCATCCCCCTCCCTTCCTGGCAAACTCTCACGAGAGTGAGAGAGAGAGAGAAAGCTGTACATGATGTCATAAGCCTAGGATAATGACCAGACAAGAAACAAGAAGTGGGCTGTATAAGGGATTTACTGGCAGGAAAAAAAAAGTTTTACTATTCAAAGTTAAAACAACAACAACAAGGGCAGAAGATTTAATAGATGGAAAGATGAAAAAATGACTGAAGGTTCCGCTTTAAGTGTTCCCTGTAGACAAAGACTCACCCAAGTTCTACCGCACAATTGTAAAGTAATGAGCTGAATATTTGGTGCTCAGGCTTGTTGTGTCCCATGAACATCAAAATAGCAAGAAATTCCGGCAACAAGATTGCTTCTTCTTACAAATCTTTCTTTGGCACTAACAGCAGTGCTACGTCTGAAGTGCTAACGCGTTTCGGCCTGGAGCCTCCCTCATAGCATCACGAGGAAGGCCCCGGCCAAAAGGCATTAGTGCTTCAGACGTAGCACTGCTGTTAGTGCCAATGAAAGATTTGTAAGAAGAAGCAATCTTGTTGCCGGAATTTCTTGCTATTTAAAGGGGGATTCCACCCGCAACTTTTTTTTTTTAAAGTCAGCAGCTACAAACACTGTAGCTGTTGACTTTTAATAAGGACACTTACCTGTCCTACTCGCCCGCGATGTCGACCCCCCTGAGGCCGATCTCTCGGCGCCGCCATCCTCAGTAAGGGAAACAGGCAGTGAAGCCGTGCGGCTTCACTGCCCGTTTCCTACTGCGCATGCGCGAGCCGCGCGGCACTTTGTGAATGGGCCGGCTGCTCTCTGGGATTACACACAGTTCCCAGAAGACAACGCGCCCCATTCACCAGAAGACACAGCGAGGAGGACAGAGGAAGGAGACCAGCCGTGGACGATGAAGAGGCAGATTAGGGACTTCCGCATAGCAACCGCTATTTCTGGTAAGTAAAAATTTTATTTATTTTTGACATTTTTTTTTTACATTTTTTTTTGGGGGATTTTTGGAAAAAAATAAAAAGTTTCAGGGTGGAACTCCACTTTCAGTATTCCCCGCTCTATCAAAAACAAAAATAATAAAACAAGTTTTGCCTGTGGTAACAGTTTCACCACATTTTGGGAAAGTTCACGCGTGTTAAAGGAAATCTACCACTTGCCGACCGCGTCCTGTATATATATGTCGGCAGAATGGCACGGTTGCGCAAAGTAACGTATATTTACGTCACTTTGAATTTCGCGCCGTGCGGGCATGTGCGCGCGTCCCCTGCCTCAAGCTCCGTGTCCGTGGCCGCGGGACCCGCGGACTCGATGTCCTCCGGTGTCCCGCGATCGTGTCACGGATCTGCAGAACGGGGGGAGGCCAGTGTAAACAAGGCATCTCCCTGTTCTGCCTTGTGACAGGACACTGATCGTCTGCTCCCTGTCATCTGGAGCAGTGATCAATGTCGTGTCACTTGTAGCCCATCCACCCACACAGTTAGAATCACTCCCTAGGACACACTTAACCCCTTCCTCACCCCCTAGTGGTTAACCCCTTCCCTGCCAGTGTCATTTACACAGTAATCAGTGCATTTTTATAGCACTGATCGCTGTATAAATGACAATGGTCCCAAAATAGCATCAAAAGTGTCCGATGTGTCCGCCATAATGTCGCAGTCATGATAAAAATCGCTGATCGCCGTAACTAGTAAAAAAATTTTAAATAGTAATAAAAATACCATAAAACTATCCCCTATTTTGTAGACACTACAACTTTTGCGCAAACCAATTAATAAACGCATATTGCGATTTTTTTTACCAAAAATATGTAGAAGAATACGTATCGGCCTAAACTGAGGAAAAACAATTTTTTTTAGATATTTTTGGGGGATATTTATTATAGCAAAAAGTAAAAAATATTGCCTTTTTTTTCTAAATTGTCGCTTTATTTTTGTTTATAGCGCAAAAAATAAAAACCACAGAGGTGATCAAATACCACCAAAAGAAAGCTCTATTTGTGGGAAAAAAAGGACGTAAATTTTGTATGGGAGCCACGTCGCACGACCGCGCAATTGTCAGTTAAAGCGACGCAGTGCCGAATCGCAAAAAGTGGCCCGGTCTTTGGCCAGCCAAATCCTCCGGGGCTGAAGTGGTTAAAGAGATTCAGCAGTTTGCCAGATTGTAACTGGAGAGACCTCCAATCTCTGATGGGCCTTCCCGGGACACCCCAACACATTTACTAAAACAGGAGAGTGCAAAATCTAAAACCCTGTACACACGATCGGATTTCCGATTGAAAAAAATCCGATGGACTTCCATCAGTCTTGCCTACACACCATCAGTCAAAAATCCGACCGTCCCAAACGCCGCGACGTAAAACACTCCGACGAGCCGAGAAAAATTATGTTCAATGCTTCTGAGCATGCGTCGACTTGATTCTGAGCATGCGTGGGTTTTTTTTCCGATGGCGTTCCCCACAGACGATCGGAATTTGCTATCGTTTTTTTTCCCATCAGATAAATTTAAAACATGTTCTATTTTTAATTACCGATGGAAAAAAGACCGATGGGGCCCACACACGATCTGTTTGTCCGATGAAAAAAGTCCATCGGAGTGTTTTCATCTGTAAAACCGATCGTGTGTACACGGCATAGTGCAACTGTGCATGGGAGCCAATCAGCTTCTAACTTCAGCTTGTTCAGTTAAGCTTTGACAATAAAAGCTGGAAGCTGATTGGTTTCTATGCAGAGCTCAGAGCCGCACCTGATTTTGCACTCTCCGGTTTTAGTAAATCAGCCCCCATACTGTATTCTGCAAATTCTGACCAGACTTTGGAGGATGTGGCCCCACCCCCTTCTGACTCTGCTTCTTATCTATTGGTCACTAAATGTGATTAGCAACCCCAGTAGCCAATATGGAGGCTTGAAGGGAGAAGCATGGTCATACAAGCACTGGTCGGAAAATCTGGGGCGTCCAGCATGCATATACAAGGTGTGGAACATGAATCAAGAGCACAATACATGACTGCTAACATGAAAAATATACAATATAAAGCTGAATTTAATTGGCTTCTTTTTTGCCTTCCCTGCCCCCCCCCCCCCATCAACATGCGAACACAATTTTTAAACAAAACCTTTCCATTTTCATGACATACCTTATCTTAAACCCAGTGACACCATCACTGGGTCACTGTGCTTCTCAATGCAATGTAGGCAGATCATGGCTGGTGGGAAGTTTCCTGCATGTATAACAACACCCTGCTTCAGTACTCCTGTCAAGAGTTTTCAGGGCTTATGCAAGCAGTGGGTTACCTCCTGGGGGAAGATGTGCAATTTGATTAGCGGATGTCTGCCTGGAGGGGTAAGCATTCCTTAGCAGACTGAAATCCAATGAATGAAAGTGGTGGGCTAGAGACAGTCAGGGAGGGGAGGAAAGGGCCAGATGATGTTGGGAGCTAAAGCCAGAAAATGAAGTACCCTCCACCGGCATACCCTACTTTTAGGTACACAATGGGGTTGTATAGATTTGCTGCAGCTTCTAATGCAAACAATGAGAAGCTCATAGCTGGACAGCACTGCTTATGCAATATCTGGGAGAAGGAAGCTGCAGTTGCATCGTGGGAGCCAAGCTTTATTCTTATGTGTAGCTCCAGCCTGCTGAAGAGAAAGAGGAGAGGCTACACAATGGGGAGAAAGACAAGTACATATGTGACCAGTGTGGGGACTTCATGAAGAGATACAGATATAATACATGCAAGGAGAAGAGCAAAGAGATATGTAGAGGCATTAATTCGCCTAGGCCAATCAGAACTCAGCATTCCCCCTTACATCAGGGTCCCCATCAGAGTTCCCCCTTACATCAGGGTCCCCATCAGAGTTCCCCCTTACATCAGGGTCCCAATCAGAGTTCCCCCTTATGTCAGGGTCCCCATCAGAGTTCCCCCTTATGTCAAGATCCCCATCAGAGTTCCCTCTTACATCAGGGTCCCCATCAACATTCCCCCTTACATCAGGGTTCCAATCAGAGTTCCCCCTTACATCAGGGTCCCCATCAGCATCCCCCCTTACATCAGAGTCCCAATCAGAGTTCCCCCTTACATCAGGGTCCCCATCTGCATTCCGCCTTACATCAGGGTCCCCATCAGAGTTCCCCCTTACGTCAGGGTCCCCATCAGCATTCCCCCTTACGTCAGGGTCCCCATCAGAGTTCCCCCTTACGTCAGGGTCCCCATCAGCGTTCCCCTTATGTCAGGGTCCCCATTAGAGTCCCCCTGATGTCAGGATCCCCATCAGAGTTCCCCCTTACATCAGGGTCCCCATCAGAGTTCCCCCTTACATCAGGGTTCCAATCAGAGTTCCCCCTTACATCAGGGTCCGCATCAGCATTCCCCCTTATGACAGAGTCCCAATAAGAGTTCCCCCTTACATCAGGGTCCCCATCAGCATTCCCCCTTACAACAGGGTCCCCATCAGAGTTCCCCCTTACGTCAGGGTCCCCATCAGCATTCCCCTTATGTCAGGGTCCCCATTAGAGTTCCCCCTTACATCAGAGTCACAATCAGAGTTCCCCCTTACATTAGGGTCCCCATCAGCATTCCCCCTTACATCAGGGTCCCCATCAAAGTTCCCCCTTACGTCAGGGTCCCCATCAGAGTTCCCCCTTACATCAGAGTTCCAATCAGAGTTACCCCTTTACATCAGAGTCCCAATCAGAGTTCCCCCATATGTCAGGGTCCCCATCAGAGTTCCCCCTTACATCAGGGTCCCCATCAGAGTTCCCCCTTACATCAGGGTCCCCATCAGAGTTCCCCCTTACATCAGGGTCCCCATCAGAGTTCCCCCTTACATCAGGGTCCCCATCAGAGTTTCCCTTTACATCGGGGTCCCCATCAGAGTTCCCCCTTACGTCAGGGTCCCCATCAGAGTTCCTCCTTACGTCAGGGTCTCCATCAGCATTCCCCCTTACATCAGGGTCCCCATCAGCATTCCCCCTTACGTCAGGGTCCCCATCAGCATTCCCCCTTACATCAGGATCCCCATCAGAGTTCCCCCTTAGGTCAGGGTCCCCATCAGCGTTCCCCTTATGTCAGGGTCCCCATTAGAGTTTCCCCCTCACATCAGAGTCCCAATCAGAGTTCCCCCTTACATCAGGGTCCCCATCAGCATTCCCCCTTACATCAGGGTCCCCATCAGCATTCCCCCTTACATCAGGGTCCCCATCAGCATCCCCCTTACATCAGGGTCCCCATCAGAGTTCCCCCTTAGGTCAGGGTCCCCATCAGCGTTCCCCTTATGTCAGGGTCCCCATTAGAGTTTCCCCCTCACATCAGAGTCCCAATCAGAGTTCCCCCTTACATCAGGGTCCCCATCAGCATTCCCCCTTACATCAGGGTCCCCATCAGAGTTCCCCCTTACGTCAGGGTCCCCATCAGCATTCCCCCTTACATCAGGGTCCCCATCAGCATTCCCCCTTACATCAGGGTCCCCATCAGAGTTCCCCCTTACGTCAGGGTCCCCATCAGAGTTCCTCCTTACGTCAGGGTCTCCATCAGCATTCCCCCTTACGTCAGGGTCCCCATCAGCATTCCCCCTTACGTCAGGGTCCCCATCAGCATTCCCCCTTACATCAGGGTCCCCATCAGAGTTCCCCCTTATGTCAGGTTACCCATCAGAGTTCCCCCTTACATCAGAGTCCCAATCAGAGTTCCCCCTTACATCAGGGTCCCCATCAGAGTTCCCCTTCACATCAGGGTCCCCATCAGAGTTCCCCCTTACGTCAGGGTCCCCATCAGAGTTCCCCCTTACATCAGAGTTCCAATCAGATTTACCCCTTTACATCAGAGTCCCAATCAGAGTTCCCCCATATGTCAGGTTCCCCATCAGAGTTTCCCCTTACATCAGGGTCCCCATCACAGTTCCCCCTTACATCGGAAACAGAGAGACCATGGGAGGCCTCTACTGACCTTAATGCTCAATCAGTCCACATTAAGATATGTCACTGACCCTAACTGTGGGCCGGGCAAAATCTTGTAGTGGGCCGGATGTGGCCCACGGGCCATATTTTGGAGAGCCCTGTTCTATACCTTACTGGATATATCTGTAAATATTAATCTCAGTCCTAAGAATGAACTTCTCTTTTAGTCTATTATGTACCATTGAAAGCTTTTTTTATTTTTAGATATATATCTCTGTTTGATAACTGTCAATAATACATGTTAATCCTGCCAAAAATCAAGGGAGCTCATAACTTGCTGTGCCCTCTGCCTGCATTACTGTTATCACATTGTTTCCCGTTCTCTCTGCGATCTACAGAACACCCTCCCCCTATTTTATGAAAAGGGGGAAGATGCAATTCTGTAATCCTAAAACACTTCCAGTTCCAGAGTGACAACGCTGCTTCTCCATAGATACAGTACAGTGGGCGTTGTCACCCTGGGGCAGCCAGGATCATCTGGTAAAAATAAAAGAGACAGAGCTGAAAAAAAAAAAGAAGCTAATTCAGCCACCACATCTAAGGGCTGGCATACAGTACTGCAATATATTCATTCTGTGTTGCTAGATTAGATGACCATTTTAAACAGCAGTGTTGCACAACAGAGTATAAAAGGAATCTACATTCTTTTTTTTGTTGTTATATATGTTTCTTAGGCATGTGCAAGTAAGGGGGCATTTTGATGGGGACACCTGATATACAGTATGGGGAATCGGTGATGGGGACACCTGATGAAAGGGGACACCTGATGTAAGGGGACACTAGGATGGGGACACCTGATAAAAGAGCACACTATGATGGGGACATCTAAAGAAAGGGGACATTGTGATGGGGACACCTGATGTAAGAGGACACTGAGATGGGGACACCTGATGTAAGAGGACACTGAGATGGGGTCACCTGATGTAAGAGGACACTGAGATGGGGACACCTGATGTAAGAGGACACTGAGATGGGGTCACCTGATGTAAGAGGACACTGAGATGGGGTCACCTGATGTAAGAGGACACTGAGATGGGGTCACCTGATGTAAGAGGACACTGAGATGGGGTCACCTGATGTAAGAGGACACTGAGATGGGGTCACCTGATGTAAGATGGCACTGTGAGGGAAACAACTGATGTAAGGGGTCACAGTGATGGGGACACCCGATGTAAGGGACACCTGATTTATGGAAACACCTGATGAGGGGGTATCCTGATGGGGACAGTTGATGTAGAGGGCGCTGTGATGGGACACCTGATGTACTGTAAGGGGACACTGTGATGGGGAAACCTAATGAAAGGGGACACTGTGATGGGACACCTGATTTATGGAGACACCTGATGAGGGGGTATCCTGATGGGGACACTTTATGTAGAGGGCGCTGTGATGGGGACACCTGATGTAAGGGCACACTGTGATGGGGAAATCTAATGAAAGGGAACACTGTGATGGGGACACCTGATGTAAGGGATACTGTGGTGGTGACGCCTGATGTAAGGGATATTGTGATGGGGACACCTGATGAGAGATGGCACTGTGATGGAAACACCAGATGTAAGGGGACACTCTGATGGGGACACATGATGTATGGAGACACCTGATGAGGGGGTATCCTAATGGGGACACTTGATGTAGAGGACACTGTGATAGGGACACCAGATGTAGAGAGCACTGTGATGGGGACACCTGATGTAAGGGGACACTTTTTTGCGGACACCTTATATAAGGGGACACTTTGATGGGGACATCTGATGTAGGAAGGCACTGAGATGGGGACACCTGATGTAGGAAGGCACTGCGATGGGGACACCTGAAGTAAGGGGACACTTTGTTGGGGACACCTAACACCTGATGAAAGGGGGCACTGTGATGGGGACACCTAATGAAAGGGGACACTGTGATGGGGACACCTGATGTAAGGGGGCACTTTGTTGGGGACACCTCATGTAAGAAGGCACTGTGATGGGGTCACCTGATGTAGGAAGGCACTGCGATGGGGACACCTGAAGTAAGGGGACACTTTGTTGGGGACACCTAACACCTGATGAAAGGGGGCACTGTGATGGGCACACCTAATGAAAGGGGACACTGTGATGGGGACACCTGATGTAAGGGGGCACTTTGTTGGGGACACCTCATGTAAGAAGGCACTGTGATGGGGACACCTGATGTAAGGGGTTGCTCTAATGTGGACACCTGATCTAAGCTAATCTAAGGGGAGCACTCTGATGGGGAAGCCTGATTAAAAAGGGGAGTGGGGGGCACACTGAAATTTTTAATAAATATTATTGAAATGCTATAGAAATTGTATATGGCTTATTTTCTTATAGACAGAAAATAACTACAATAATACTAGGATCTGACTTACAGCACAAACATTAGACTCTTCTTACCTGAACACTTAATTAATCTTAAACAATGATTTAAAACGTGTTGTCACACAAAATACACATATTTCCATTGTAATAAATAAACTGCGTATTGTTTAGGGTGCAGACAGTCAGGAGGAGCTGTTTTTGTCCCCAAGAGCTTGCAATTAGAGAGGCCCCTGGACTTGAGACTGCTTTGTAACCACAGCCAAAGCAAACTCCCCTCTCTCCCTCTCCTCTCTACTCCCTGGTTAATTCAATCCGTATTTCTCCCAGGGTTTAATAAAAGCCAAATCAGATGGGGGCTTTCCTTGTTCCCAGGCTGCTGAGAAGGAGACTGCAGAGTCTTTTCCCTGCTCTGTAACTGCACAAATCTTTCCTCTCCCAGGACTGGGTGAGTATCACTCACTAGCCCACTATCCTCTACTAATGGCACAGCTACAGGGCAGCAGGGGATGCCAAGAATGAATGAGCCACTGCCTCCCAGATCAGTCTGATCAATATTATTATCTTACTTACAGTCCTTGCCAAACCCAACAAAAAACTTGAAGCTCCAAATTCCTGCTAAAATAATCCTATTTTTAGTTTAAATTAAAGCTAGACTCTGCAGCTGATGTAGGACTACAAATACCAGCTTACAATGCAATCCCTTTAGGAAAAAAAAAAAAAAGTTTATTAGTAAACTTAAAGAACTAGGTTTACAGGGAATCTCCATACTGCAGCATAACAGGGTCCCTTTGAGATGAGATTCTCCAGCTTTTTAAAAAAAATCTGCTGGCTCTTGTGGTTCTCCAGCAGATGGCAAACTGTAGGTTGAGTCTGGTTTAAAGAGAGCCTAATGTGACAAAGTTATTCTTTCACTAATAACAACGCAGATCAGCCTAAACTTTGCAGTTCTGTTGCAGCTCCTGGTTAAAATTATATTTTTATTAATAAGTGAAGCCTTGTTTACGTGATACATTGTATTAATTAAAAAATCATTAAGAGAAAAAAAGTTTATAATGTGTTTTGGGGACTTTGTAGTTCTATAACATTTGCTGAGACACAAGGTAAAATGATACTCTTAAATACTTTTATTAGCTAGTTAAGTATATTTTGCATTATGCATATCATAATTAGTTATTCCTTTATTAACTCATTAGAATAAAAGATGTATAATTTGCGTTGTAAAGAGTTCTATATGCTGTTGAGACACAAGTTGGAACCATACTTTGAAATACTTGTATTCAATAGTAAAGTATCTTTTTCCTTTTTGCATTATAAGTATTATAATTAGTTAATCCTTCATTTTCAGAAAAAAAAAAGGTTTATCATTTGCTTCTTAAAGGTCCATAGCAGCAGTTGACACACAGATAGAAATAATAATTTAAAATACTTTTATGAGTAAGCTTTGATTACTATATATATAAATATATATATATATCTATATCTATATATATCTATATATCTATATCTATCTATCTATCTATCTATCTATCTATCTATCTATCTATCTATCTATCTGTATATATATATATATATATATATATATATATATATATATATATACACACACATTTATATACATATGTATATATTTATATATTTAGTTAATTAATAATTTATGAACTCTCAAAATAAGTACTTTTGTTCATTAGTAATGTATCGTTTAATATCCTTACTAGTCTTATATCCTAATTAGTTAATCTTTTTTTACTTCCCCAAAAAGGTACATAGTTTGCTTTGTAGAAGTCTTGTACTATAGCAGTTGTTGAGACAAAAGTTGAAATTGTACTTTTATGTACTTTTATTAATTAGTTATTAATTTAATTAGTTAAATCCAGCTGACACTAATTATAGTTAGTTTATCCTTTACTATTTCTCTGAAAATATGCTTAATTTGTTTTTAAAACCCCTGAACTTGAATTTGTACAGTAGCTTAATAAAAGGGGCTTCAAGTTTGTTGCAAAATTATTTCTATATTAATAAATTATTATTCATATGATTATTCATATTAGTAAAAACTATTATTATTATTATTATTAATATCAATAATAATAATAATAATAATAATAATATTAATATTGATACTCGTGTTATTGTTTTTTTTGTTATTTTTAACAAATAAAAACAATAATAATAACAAAATCTGCCTTAAATTAAACATTTAATAGTTAATTCATTTTCAGAAGGCAGAGTACTCTTTTGGACATCCGTCATTTCTAGAGGCATGAAAACAAAACCCATTCAAATTAGTCTTTTATCTAATGTGTCTGGTTTCATTTATTTATTAGTAGTAGAAAACTAATTAAAATAGAATAAAGGTTTAAAACAAAAAAAAAATCTCATGGGACCGATTATTTTAAATACAGATATAAAAGTAGAGTGAAAAAAAAGTTGCTAAAACCTCTATAGACGTTGAAGTTAATAAAATCAGATTGCTAGAATCATGTGGAGGTCTTTCCTGCAGAAGGTCTGTCTGTCGATCTCTTGCATTGGGCGATCTGAACAAGCTGCATGCAAACTTCATATATTCGCTAATAATTTGTACTGATATACAATGCACAGAAGTATCGCTCTGGGAATGAAAGCGAAAAGTCGCTGAGCTTCTATCGCAGGGAGAGGAGAGGATCCTGCGGGCAGATTCAACTCTTCAACAAAATGTAGATTTATCTGGATATTTCACAGTCTGATAAATAGCCCAGAACGCTGAAAGTCTTACCAAATTCCCGGAAATTTATGCTATAAAACCAGACTAGTCGGTAAGGTGTTATAATGGAAGGAAGGTGCAGATGTGGACATTAGGAGAAGAAAGGGGAGAGGAGAAGAAAGGGAGGAGAAGAGGCTTGACGTCCCAATCTAAAACAACACGTCTTTTACTGTTAATTAGATTTGGACATTAATATAGTGACGCAGATTGCGCGACATGTGAGAGGAGTCCATACAGACAGGAGAGACAGAATTATCAGTGCCGGGGTCACCAGACCAACAATGCCTGTTAAATAAGGAGATAGATAAACCTAAAAGTTTAGAAGAATTAATCGGCAGTTCCTTGTGTAGGTCTGTGCAGATATAAAAATATATTCTATCTATCTCTCTATCTATCTATCTATCTATCTATCTATCTATCTATCACTCAATTTTCCTGAACCAACTGGGGGATTGCTTCAACATCTTTTCAAGAGGGTGATCACTTTATAAAATGTCTCTAAAAATATCAATCTATCTATTCATCTAGTTATCCTTCTCTCAGTTTTTTTCTTTCTATCTATCTATCTATCTATCTATCTATCTATCTATCTATCTATCTATCTGTCTCTCGTGTATCTATCTATATCCCCCTCTCATCACTCGCTCCCTTTTTTTTCTGTCTATGTTTATCTATTAATCTATCTATCTATCTATTTTCCTGGAGCAATTGGGGGATTGCTTCAAAGCTTTTCCAAAGGGTGATAATTTTATTACATTTCTCTAAAATTATCTATCTATCTATCCACCTACTTATCCCTCTGTCATATCTGTCTCTGTTTTTTTTTTCTATCTATCTATCTATCTATCTATCTATCTATCTATCTATCTTTATCTTTCTATTTTCCTAGAGCAATTGGGGGATTGCTTCAAAGCTTTTCCAGAGGGTGATCACTTTATAACATTTCTCTAAACATATCTATCCATCTACTTATCCCTCTCTCATATCTGTCTCTGTTTTTTTAATGTATCTATCTATCTATCTATCTATCTATCTATCTATCTATCTATCTATCTACCCCCCGTATCTATCTATATCCTCCTCTCATTACTCTCTCTCTCTCTCTTTTTTCTCTGTCTATCTATCTATCTATCTATCTATCTATCTATCTATCTATATCCCCCTCTCATCACTCTCTCTCTCTCTCTTTTTTCTCTGTCGATGTTTATTTATTAATCTATCTAATATCTATCTATCTATCTATCTATCTATCTATCTATCTATCTATCTATCTATCTATATCCCCCTCTCATCACTCTCTCTCTCTTTTTTCTCTGTCGATGTTTATTTATTAATCTATCTATCTATCTATCTATCTATCTATCTATCTATCTCTCTATCTATCTTTTTTCCTGAACCAACTGGGGGATTGCTTCAAAATCTTTTCCAGAGGGTGATCACTTTTTTTATCTATCTATCTATCTATCTATCTATCTATCTATCTATCTATCTATCTACCCCCCCTGTATCTGTCTATATCCCCCTCTCATTACTCTCTCTCTCTTTTTACTCTATCGATGTTTATTTATTAATCTATCTATCTATCTATCTATCTATCTATCTATCTATCTATCTATCTATCTATCTATCCATATCTATCTATCTATCTATCTCTCTTTTTTCCTGAACCAACTGGGGGATTGCTTCAAAATCTTTTCCAGAGGGTGATCACTCTATAAAATTTATCAAAAAATATCAATTTATCTATTCATCTACGTATCCCTCTCTCATCTATGTCTCAGTTTTTTTTCTATCTATCTATCTATCTATCTATCTATCTATCTATCTATCTATCTATCTATCTATCTATCTCTTGTGTATCTATCTATATCCCCCTCTCATCACTCGCTTCCTGTTTTACCTGTCTATGTTTATCTATCTATCTATCTATCTATCTATCTATCTATCTATCTATCTATCTATCTATCCCTCTCTAATGTTTGCCCCTCTGTACAGGCCAGGGTAAACGGTTAAGACTCAAATAAGAAGTGTACTGAGTTTGATGTGAAATTGGGATATTTGATAGCTATTTTAGTGATGTAACCCTTTTCCTTAGAGTGTAAGTTCTTTAGGAAAGAATTTCAGATTTACTGTTAAAATGTAAAAGTTTTATTGTTGTTTAATACTGTTAAACCTTCCAAAAAGTGCGGGTTTTGGTACTGTATACAACAACAATAAATGTAAATATGTTATTGAAACCTTTCGTTTTTTATTATAGAAAAATGTTTAAGTTTGATTGTATTTGTGTTACAATTTTGCTCCTCATTTGTATACATTCGTAATATTGAACTGTACAGTGAAGCCACAACAATCCGATCATGCTCACATTCATACTCCAGTGGCATTTCATGCACCAGTAACAGAAATAAATTTCTCCTAATACGTAAGGGTAATAAAACATTCCTAATAGCTGGTTATAAATCTCCAGCTTGGAGTATAGAGAGCTGTCTTTGTCCCTGTGGGATGTGGGCCAGAACAAAATTTTACTCCTCTGGCTGGGAATGGGGCATGTTAAAGCACCACTCCTGGTTAGATGGGTGTTGTACCTGCTCTGTGTGCTACATAGTGCACCAGCAGATCATGCTAGCTAATCATAGCTCAGCTTTCAAGAGTCTGGAGTGAGCAAACCAATGAACAATGATTTCTGATTGGCTGGTACAGGTAATTCACTGCTTCTAACAAGGCTCCCTACAATTTATACAGTGTATGTAATATACTGTGTAGTCTGTATAAGATAAGAGTACAGATCAGAGTATAATGCAAAGTGTTTTAAGACAGGAATCGTATTGGATTTAGTATTTTATATGTTGTAGATAAAACAGTGGGGCGGATATATTAAAGGGGAAAACCCTTTAAAGGGTCTAAAATTACCTTTAAAGGAGAAGATCTTTGGAACCTTTCTGTTCAGCCAATACCAATGACCTGGAGGAGCCATTTACTAAATTTACTAAGGCCCCTTTCACACTGGGGCGGTTTGCAGGCAATAGCGCCTGCAAACCGAGCCTAAACAGCGGCTCCTGTCTCCCCAATGTGAAAGCCCCGAGGGCTTTCACACTGGAGCGGTGAGCTAACAGGACTTAAAAAAAAGTCCTGCTAGCCGCATCTTTGGAGCGGTGAGAGGAGCGGTGTGTTTACCGCTCCTACACTGCTCCTTCCCATTGAAATGAATGGGACACCACGGTAATACCGCCCGCAAACCGCGGCTGTAGCCGCGGTTTGCGGGTGGTATTAACCCTTTTTCGGCCACAAGCGGGGTTAAAACTGCACCGCTAGCGGCCGAATACCTCTGCAATCCCGATGGTATAGCGCCGCTAAAAATAGCGCCGCTATACCGCCACCGCCCCAGTGTGAAACCGGCCTAAAGCTGGTGCAATCAGAATCTGGTGCAGCTGTACATAGTAGCCAATCAGCTTCAACTTGTTCAATTAAGCTTTGACAATAAAACCTGGAAGCTGATTGGTTTATATCCAGAGCTGCACCAGATTTTGCACTCTCTAATTTTAGTAAATAATCCCAATTGTTCTGTTGACTAAAGAAGGTGAATGTTTAATAAATAAGGTGAAGCACATTCAAGGAACACACAGCTTCGTCTTATTTGCTAGCATACACTTGCTAGGAGGACAGCTTCCACTCCTGTATAGACTCATTGATTTACTAAAGGAGTAGAGCGTGTTCATTTTGCAAAGTAAACTTTCCCTTAGCTATGTGGATAAGGTGAATGTTAGTCAAAATTCACCTGCGGCGGCTGGTCGGCTAGCGGTTATAGACAGTGGACATGGTACAGGTGTGGTACAGGAGACTGGAGATATATGTAGGTACATTGGTGTGTGCAGACTATTGCAGACTAGTGCACCCCAAAGCTCAAACACACATGCAGGTCTCAGTGTGTATATACAGTATATACACACACAGACAGACACACAATTATAAATATAAACAAACATGTTTGGGCAGTGTCAGTAGTTTTTTTGTTTTTATTATTTTTTCACAATATTTTTTTATTTACAATTCTTTTAGGAGCCCCATTGGGGGCTTTGGTGAAATATCAGGGGTCTAAACAGACCCCTGATGTCTCACTTTTGCGACAGAGAAAGTGACTGAGAGAAGAGATTCCCCAGTCCCTTTCTCTGCAGCCTCAGCTGCACTGAACAGTGAATGAATGGGAAATGCTCTATCCTGAGCGGCTTTCTGTTCATTCACAAACTGGAGCCTAGTAAACACAGTTTACTAGACTTTAGTTATGAATGAACACAGTAAGTGATTTTTACCAAGCAGTCACTGACTGTACTCATTCAGAAAAAGTAGTGGCCTGTAAATGACACAGACTCAGGCAGCAGGGGGTGATTAGGGTGTGCCCAGGCACACCTGGCACATCCCCTGCGCACGGCTCCGTGTAGGTGACAGAGAATGGGAACATGTTACAAAAGACTGCTATTACAGGCACTTTATGAATCAATGCGCCCATTCTCACTACTGACTACTGGGGCTGAGGGCCACATAACAAGTATTAAGGGGCCACATGCAGAGATAGGGCACTAGGGGTTTATAGTCAACTAAAGGTACTTTAGCCTTTCCTATGGTGTGCACTGTATTTATATTATATAGAGTGTAGTTATAGTGTTTTTTTTTAATCTATTGTAAGTGTATGTACAGTAATGTCCATTGACCCTTGTATAAAGTATTGAGTATGGTGTAGGTACAGTCATTTTTTTTTTCTGGATTTATATAGTGAACGCATAGTGATTCTAAGGGCTCTTTCACACGGGGCGGATCCGTGCAGATCCGCCCCGTGAAGCTCCGCTTGCTCAGCGGGGATCGCTCCGTTGATCCCCGCTGAGCCGACGGATGACTGGGCGGTCCCCGCACACTGTGCAGGGACCGCCCTGTCAGAGCGCCACTCTCCCCTATGGGGAATCGGATGACGACGGACCGTAGAGTCCGTTGTCATCCGATCCGCTCCGCCGACGGAAGGAAAAATAGGGTTTTCCTCCGTCACACTTTGGCGGAGCGGAGCGGAGCGGATGTCAGCGGACATGTCTCCGCTGACATCCGTGCCTCCATAGGGGTACATGGAGGATCCGTTTCAGGTCCGCCTAAAAAACTGACAGGCGGACCTGAACGGACCTCCGTGTGAAAGGGGCCTAAAGGAAAAATGTTTTGTTATAATTTTATCATTTTAAACATATCATACTTACCTACTCTGTACAATGGTTTTGCACAGAGCAGCCCTAATCCTTCTCTTTTGGGGTCCTTCACCTGCAGGGCCATCTTTAATATTGATTGGACCCTGGGCAAACTTTTTCTTGGGCCCTCCTGAATTCCACTTATCAACTATTTGTGGGCTAAAGGGGGCAGCTGCTTTGGGCCCCATAACAATGAATGGGCCCGGGGCAGCTTCCCCTTTTGCCCCATGTTAAAGACGGCCCTGCTGACCTGTGCTTATGGCTCCATCCCCTTCTTAGTGTCCCCTTAGCAGTCCGCTTGCTACAGGTGGCACTTGTGCTGTGCACCTTTTCCCGAACCGTGCTCAAAACACTCTGCCTTTGGAATCTGCTGCAGTTGCCAATACAATGCTAATGGCACCCCAAGCTCAGGTCGCAAACACTGTGCATTTGCAGGCATCAAATTGCATGGTACTGCAGTACCATGCGATTCGGTTTGGCAGGCTTTTGAAAAGTGGTGCATGCACTACTTTTATTGCTTCAAATGAATGAGCTACAAACTTGCACCGCACGGGAAACGCGCGGCTAATGGCTTTTCCTGGCTGATGGCACCTGCATAGACAGATTGAGGAGTGTGGTACACCAGTTGTTACTTTATTATATACACCATGGGGTTGATTTACCAAAACTGGAGAGTGCGAAATCTGGTGTGCATAGAAACCAATCAACTTCCAGTTTTTTTTTGTCAAAGCTTAAAGAGGAACTGCAGTCTGCTCACATAATTTGTAATAAATACATCTTTGCCATTCTGAAGCTTCCCTCCAACCACTTTGCATATTATTTTATATATACTGTGATTCTGTACTTGTCACCAAATATGCTGCAGAAATCTCTCTCCACTGAGTCTGGCTGCAGCCATTTTAACGGTGGGCAGCTGAAGCTGCTGTCTGTTCACTTCCTGGATTTACACAGACACACCTCCAGCTCTGCAGCTCTCATTGGCCCTCTTATGACTCACCCCCTCCCTTCCTGGCAAACTCTCAGGAGAGTGAGAGAGAGAGAGAGAGAGAGAGCTGTGCATGATGTCATAAGCCTTAAGAAAAGGGGGAATTAGGACTTTGATTGAGATGTGTGTTAGACAAAAATAAATAAATTGCACAATAATGAGAAAGTTTATTCATATAAATACACATGGGGCATGGTACATAGCAGATATGACGAGCTGATGGGCATATAATAGACAAATATAAAAAATTCCATTATTGCACATGATACATAAAATCAAAGAAAAGGTTATAATATAAATGCATGATTGAATAAAAAACTGCATTTAAAAGCTTGACGCGTTTCGTGGATGAGGCTCCACTTCTTCAGAAGCAAGTGCAGAATTTGTATCTATAAAAAATATTCCAAATTACCCCAATGAATTAAATAAGGATGCAGGGGGAGGAGAAAACCAAACACCCCAAAATGATTTACATATCAGCTCTAAAGTTGGTCTTGGAAAGCTAAAACCTGATAGTTGAGGAAAGCCGGGATATATCCCTGCCGGGAGCTGTGGGGGCGTAAAACTGCAGGCAGCCAAAGACGGAGAACACCACACTCAAGGGGAGAGATGGAAAGTGTCCATAGTGAGCTGCATGATGATGCCTGGAAACAGCTCCAATCTGTATAAAATGTAAAATTAATGTGGTCAATGGAAAGTGTGGGGTGTAACTAACAAGGGGCATAAAGCTTGTAGTGATAGGGTCACTGGGAAGGTGAAGGAGCAGAAAAAAGTGTAGTGAAGACCACCAGACCAAGACAAACAGAGGTGGTGAGGTGCAACATCCCGAGATCACGACAGACCAATCCTGCCCAGAGATTCAGGACTTGCAAAAGTGTAGAAGTAAAGGAACAAAAAAGTGTAGTAAAGACCACCAGAGAACCTCACACCAAAACAAAATATATAATAAATATATATGTGAGGCATAAATGTTTCCACTCTTTCAAATATTGTGTAAATATGTGGTTTGCCATTTTTCTTGGGGCATGTGGTCTGGTGGTTTTGTGTAAAACCCCCCAAAAAAGTGTAAAAGTAAATGAACAAAAAAAGTGTAGTGAAGACCACCAGAGAACCTCACACCAAAACAAAACAAACAAACAAAAAGGTGATGAGGTACAACATCCGGAAATCCTGACAGACCAATCCTGTCCAGAGATTCAGGGACTAACTAGGGTGACAAAAAATCCAAGAAATCCCAAGGGTTTTTTTCGAGGGGGGGGGGAAGTGAGTGTACGTGGTGATCCCAGTGCTAATGACATGGCTTCCATGTGTGATGATCCAGAAAGTGTCCAGCATGAAATGAGGAACCATGCCTCCCACAAGACTGCAATATATACCCACCAAGGCTGTTACACATGACACCCCCAGCGTCACGCTGAGTGTGTTTAATTAGAGGCATTCCCACCAGAACAGCTGACACGGTGCTGCCAGCGTCTGGGGAGGTGCCCAACACACGCTGGGAATGAAACAAACGCTGCCGGCGCTCAGTCACCGCGAGGTGACGTCATGCGCTACGGCGTGGGGCGTGGCGCCGATGCACAGCGGGAACGCCCACCCAATCCCCCAGTGATATACAGGGAGGAGAGGGGAGGCCCCCGTGTGCGTCGCAGCTCCCAGACTTGGAACAAAACCAGCCGAACAAAACCACCAGACCACATGCCCCAAGAAAAATGGCAAACCACATATTTACACAATATTTGAAAGAGTGGAAACATTTATGCCTCACATATATATTTATTATATATTTTGTTTTGGTGTGAGGTTCTCTGGTGGTCTTCACTACACTTTTTTGTTCCTTTACTTTTACACTTTTGCAAGTTCTGAATCTCTGGGCAGGATTGGTCTGTCGTCATCTCGGGATGTTGCACCTCACCACCTCTGTTTGTCTTGGTCTGGTGGTCTTCACAACACTTTTTCCTGCTCCTTCACCTTCCCAGTGACCCTATCACTACAATCTTTATGCCCCTTGTTAGTTACACCCCACACTTTCCATTGACCACGTTAATTTTAAATTTTATACAGATTGGAGCTGTTTCCAGGCATCATCATGCAGCTCACTATGGACACTTTCCATCTCTCCCCTTGAGTGTGGTGTACTCCGCCTTTGGCTGCCCGCAGTTTTACGCCCCCACAGCTCCCGGCAGGGATATTTACCGGCTTTCCTCAACTATCAGGTTTTAGCATTCCATGACCAACTTTAGAGCTGATATGTAATTCATTTTGGGGTGTTTGGTTTTCTCCTCCCCCTACTTCCTTATTTAATTCATTGGAGTAATTTGGAATATTTTTTATAGATACGAATTCTGCACTTGCTTCTGAAGAAGTGGAACCTCATCCACGAAACGCGTCAAGCTTTTAAATGCAGTTTTTTATTCAATCATGCGTTTATATTATAACCTTTTCTTTGATTTTATGTATCATGTGCAATAATGGAATTTTCATATTTGTCTATTATATGTCCATCAGATCGTCATATCTGCTATGTACCATGCCCCATGTGTATTTATATGAATAAACTTTCTCATTATTGTGCAATTTATTTATTTTTGTCTAACACACATCTCACTCAAAGTCCCAATTCCCCCCTTTTCTTAACGATTAATAGGGATGGAGGTGTATGCTCGTTTTTGACCATATAGCTCATTTCCCCCCCTTTATTATGTGATGTCATAAGCCTAGGCTAATGACCAGACAAGAAACAGTAAGTGGGCTGTATAAGGGATTTACTGGCAGAATTTTTTTTTTTTACAATCCAAAGTTAAAACAAGGGCAGAAGATTTAATAGATGGAAAGATAAAAAAAAATTACTGAAGTTCTGCTTTAACCACTTGCTGACCAGCCGCCGTCATTATACTGCGGCAGGTCAACATGTTACCGTAAATCGCCGTAGGTGTACATCGGCACCTTAAGGGCAATAGCATGCACGCACGCTCACTGCACGGTGGGGGACCTGATTCGCGTGGCCCGATGTCCGCTGGCCACCCGCGACCGTTGGCACGAGAGCCAAAATGGGGATTTGTGCATGTAAACACACAGATCCCTGTTCTGCCAGGAGAGGAGGGACAGATCTGCTGTTCCTAGTAATCAGGAACAGTAATCAGGAACAGCTATATGTCTCCTCCTCCAGTCAGTCCACTCCCCCCACAGTTAGAAACACACATGAGGGAACTAATTTAACCCCTTGATCGCCCCCTAGTGTTAACCCCTTCCCCGACAGTGTCATTTATACAGTAATCACTGTATAAATGTCACTGATCCCAAAAAAGTGTCTGATCTGTCCGCCGCAATGTCGCAGTCCCGCTAAAAATCGCAGATCGCCGCCATTACTTGTAAAAAAAAAAAAATGCCATAAATATATCCCTTATTTTGCAGACGCTATAACTTTTGCGCAAACCAATCAATATACGTTTATTGCGATTTTTTTTACCAAAGACATGTAGAAGAACACATATTGGCCTAAACTGATGAAGAAATGTTTTTCTTTTTTTGGGGATATTTAGTATAGCAAAAGGTAAAAAATATTGTTTTTTTTTTAAATTGTTGGTCATTTTTTGTTTATAGCGCTAAAAATAAAAACCGCAGAGGTGATCAAATACCATCAAAAGAAAGCTCTATTTGTGGAAGAAAAAAGAAAAAAAATTGTTTGTGTACAACGTCGCACGACCGTGCAATTGTCAGTTAGTGCCGTATCGCAAAAAATTGCCTGTTCAGGAAGTGAGTAAATCCTTCCGGTCTGTAAGTGGTTAAAACAACAAGGGCAGAAGATTTAATAGATGGAAAGATAACAAAAATGACTGAAGGTCCGCTGAAGTAAGAAGCTGATTGGCTACAATACACAGCTGCACCAGATTCAGCATTCTACAGTCCAGTTTTAGTAAATCAAACCCATATCTATCGATCGTTTATTTTTTATTTTTTATACTTTATAGCATATATGGTTTCCCTCTAAAAGCCTCCAGTATAAATGCAGGGATGTAAATACAATTTTGACATTTCTTACCTGAGTGTGAGATATCATTGTCAGGATATCTCTGATACAGCACAAGTATAATTACACTCTTCACACGGCTAAACGGTTTAATCCGAGCAGCGAGCCGTATTTTCGCAACACCTGGTACTTAGAGGACATCTTAAGTGCCCTGCATTTCCCTATAATGTCGACAGAATGTGAGCTGGTTTTATCCCATGCCAAAACATATAGCAGCTTATGGCTGTAATTCTACATCAAATCCTTGCTGCGGTCGGGTAACGCAAGCAGGCCGGTGTGAACCGAGGATTGCGTTTCAGAAATGGGCTTTTGGCGACAGCAGGTGAGTCTGTACTCAGATGGGGTCAGTCATGCCCCCCTCCTCCCCATCCTCAAGGACTCCAATTGGTGGTAATTCATTTTCTGTTCTCTTAAAGTGGGCCTTTCAGTCATTTTACAAGTCTGAATGAATAAATTCCCGATGTGTTACATTATACAATAACAGTATCATTTTTTAATGAAAGCTGAAACTTTTATCATCAAATGAATGAGCTCCAGTCACGTGACTTTGCCTAAGGTGAGATGATGTCACCAGTCTTCTGCAGGCAGGAGCAAGCATTTCCACAGTCTCCTCTCCCCTAGTAATCAGAATGCAACTTTGTAACTTTGTAGCAAGTCACCATAGCCTAACATAGATAAAAAAAAAATGCACAGGCAGCAGGATTTACATCTACAGTTGGCATCTCAGTCCAGGAAGTGGATTTTGACTAGGGATGAGCATGACTTTGACTAGGGTTTGGTCTGAACCCATGTTCGGCCCAGCCCCAAAGAAAAGCTGTCAGTGCTGTGCCAAATGCCAATCAATAGGAGCCATTGCACTCCCAATGCGCAGCCACATGTACACAAGAGGGGAAGGGATGCTCTTGACAACATTGGCTTAATATGGCCACAAGGCCATATTAGATCAATGTGTGTCCAGGAAGTAGATGCTGAGTAGGGATGAGTTTGGGTTTGGTCGTCCTTTGCAACCCAATGATAATGACCCAATATGGTCATGTGGCCATATTAGGTCAATGCCAGTTCAGAAAGTAAATGGTGAGAAGGGATGAATTTGGGTTTGGAACCCAAGGTTATTGACCTAATATGGTCATGTGGCCACATTAGGTCAATGTCAGTCCAGGAAGTAGATGGTAAGTAGGAATGAGTTTGGGCTTGAAACCCAATCGTATTGACCAAATATGGTCAAGTGGCCATATTAGGTCAGTGACAGTTCAGAAAGTAAATGATGAGAAGGGATGAGTTTGGGTTTGAAACCCAATGGTATTTACCCAATATGGTCATGTGGCCATATTAGGTCAATGACAGTTCAGAAAGTAAATGGTGAGAAGGGATGAGTTTGGGTTTGGAACCCAAGGTCTTTGACCTAATATGGTCATGTGGCCATATTAAGTCAATGTCAGTTCAAGAAGTAGATGGTGAGTAGGGAGGAGTTTGGGTTTGAAATCCAATGTCATTGACCCAATATGGTCATATGACCATATTAGGTCAATGTCAGTTCAGAAAGTAAATGGTGAGAAGGGATGAGTTTGGGTTTGGAACCCAAGGTTATTGACCTAATATGGTCATGTAGTCATATTAGGTCAATGTCAGTTTAGGAAGAAGATGATGAGTAGGGATGAGTTTGGCTTTGGCTTTGGTTTAAAACCCAATGTCATTGACCTAATTTGGTCATGTGGCCATAATAGGTCAATGATGTCACAAGCATCCTCGCCCCCTTTGTGTACATACATCTGTAGGGCAGGGAATGCCTCAGCCATAACTGATTGACCCAGCACTGACAGCTTCCTTCTGGGTTCTGAATAACATGGGGTTAGACTGAACCCAAATCAAAGCCAAATCAAACCCAAGCCCATCTTGAATGTTGACCCTGAATGATGCCTGAACAAAGATGGTTCTGTCCTTCTGGAAACAAAATCAGATGAAGACATTGTCAGGGGGAGGACTGTGATCGCTATGAGAGGTAATACACCAACAAAATATATATAATAATGCCAGGCGCACTTTAAAGCGGAGCTCCATCCTAAAGTGGAACTTCTGCTCATCGGATTTCTCCCCCCCTCCGGTGCCACAATTACCACCTTTCAGGGGGAGGGGGGTGCAGATACCTGTCTAACACAGGTATTTGCACCCACTTCTGGGCATAGACTCTGCGGGAAACTGCGGGCATTACGCCACTCCCCCCCCCCCAGTTGTGTTCTGGGAAACACACAGCTCCCAGGACACAGCGGGGACCAGTGAGGACGGCGCTGCGTGACTCGCGCATGCGCAGTAGGGAACCGGGCAGTGAATCCGCAACGCTTCACTTCCTGATTCCCTCACCGATAATGTCGGTGGGGGCAGCCAAGAGACGAGCGATTGCTCTTCTTCTGCTGCCAACGTCGCTGGACTCCAGGACAGGTAAGTGTCCATTTATTAAAAGTCAGCAGCTGCAGTATTTGTAGCTGCTGGCTTTCAATATTTTTTTTTACAGCGGAGCTCCGCTTTAACAGAGAAAACTGAGGAGGAATATACTTGTATCTGCATTAAAGATTGCTAAAAGCCTTTGTAATGTATGTAACTGACCAGGAGTTTTTTTTATTTTCTTAACAAAAATAACACTTCATGTTTTACAGATTAAAGAGAAGGTGTAAGGAGAGAAAAACAAAACTTCTGCTGCTTTTTTATTTCTTTCTATGACTTCCTTGGTGACATTTTTCCGCACTTCCTGTCTCTGGGACACCAGGAAAAGAAATCGAAGGATTGTTTGTCACCAGGACAGGAAGACGAAGAAGTTAACTCTTCCCTGTAAACAACTTAGATTAGATTTTGAATTTAGGAGATACTTCCTAAAAAAACTTTAACAATGTTTCTAGAATGCATCTCTAATGTTCCCTTACCCTGCCCCCTCCCCGCAATGTCAAAATGACAGCCGGGAATTGATTTGTATTTCTTAGCAGGAGTAGCCATCGAAATGCAGCTGATCTTGTGTAAATGGACACTTGTAGATAGTCTACAAGTGTCATTGAGTAAATACAATGTAACGATGTACTATTTCATTGTATTTGCTATTTCATTAATATGAAGAACAAAAGTTTGACCTTCAGACATCAGTTAAAGGTAACTTCCAAGGAAAACAAATAAATATAAAATGTATTTCTTTTTAACCCCTGGTTAATACTTTTTTAACCCTAACTAGCCCTAATGAACTCCTTCCTCCCCTTCTCCCTTAGCAGTTATTTTATTTTCTTTTTATTTCCATTTTTTTTACCTTTAATATATATATATTTTTTGTCTTCATTTTGTTATTTTTTTTTCATATTTTCTTCTTATTTCCATTTTTTTTACCTTTAATATATATATATATATATATATATATATATATATATATATATTTGTCTTCATTTTGTTATTTTTTTTCAGTTTCAGATAAAAAAGAAAAAGCTCAAAATTTACAGAAGGTGTCTAACCCGATCTGAAGGTGGAATACCCAGAGGAAAGCCATAGGACAGAGGGAGGCAGAACACTCCAACTCCCCTGACTGGCCTTTTGAAATATTAACAAGGAAAATTACTTAATGTGTGTGATTCTGCCTGCTATTTATAATCTCCCCGTGCTTTTAAGGCCTCATTCACATGGACGTTTACAGGAGCATTGGTGTTTACATAAGTACAGCCATTCTATTGTAAGGGCAGCTATATGCTCCATCTGTGGCACCCCCCGGCTTGGTAAAGCACTGGGAGTTTTATGTCCAAATACTTTTCAGCCTGTAAACGTCCGTGTGCGTGAGGCCTAACGGTTGGGTGCAGGAGGGAAAAAATGATAAAATTTGGACCTACATGTGAAGAGAGTGCCTCCTCAGCTGAGGAAATCTGAACCAGGAATAAAAAAACAACAATATTTTTGTTTTACTTTTTTCATGAAACCAACAGGAAGGAAGAAAGAAGAAATTAAAGAGAGAAAAGAAAGGAAGAAAGGAAATAAGGACGGAAGGGGGAAGGTAAAATACTGAAATTTAGGAAGGTAGGAAGAAGGAGGAAAAGAGATAGAAAAGAAGGCAGGGGGGAGGTAGGCAGGGAGGAAGGAAAGGAAGGAAGTAAGGAAAGAAGGAAGGAAGGAAAGAAAGAAGGAAGATAAAATACAGAAAATTAAGAAAGGAGGGAGAAAATTATAGAAAAGAAGGCAAGGGGGAGGTAGGCAGGAAGGAAGGAAGGAAGGAAGATAAAATACAGAAAATTAAGAAGGGAGGGAGAAGGGAGAAAATTATAGAAAAGATGGCAAGAGGAAGGAAAGAAGAAGTGAAAGAAGAAAAGAGTGAGAGAAAAAAAAGGAAGGAAGGAATGAAGAAGGGAGAAAGACGATAGAAAAGAAGTCAGGAAGAAGGGAATGAATGAAAGGAAGGGAAGAAGGAAAGAAGAAATGAAGAAAGAAGAAAAATAAGGGTAGGGAAATGTAAGAAGGAATGAGAAAGAAGAAAGAAAGAAAGATGGAAAGTTAGTTTAGGGGAAATAATATAGGTGCAGATTTGGAGTTCTGGTTTTCTATGTTTTGCAACTGAGAAGGAAAAAGGATGGAAAGAAGGAAGAAAGGAAAGATGGAAGAAAGGAAAGATGGAAGGAAGAAGAACAAAGGAAGAAAGTAAAGAAAGAAGAAAAGAAAAGAAAAGAAGGAAGATAAGCAAGTAAGGAAAGAGGGAGGGAGGGAAGGAGGGAAGGAAGGGAGGAAGGAAGGCAACAAAAAAAAAAGAAAGGGTGATAAATGTAGGATGGAAAAAAAAAAAGGAAGGCGGCATAGAGAAGTATGAAGTAGCAATAGGGTTGATTTACTAAAACTGGAGAGTGCAAAATCTGGTGCAGCTCTGCACAGGAACCAATCAGCTTCCAGGATTATTGTCAAAGCTTAATTGAACAAGCTGAAGTTAGAAGCTGATTGGCTCCCATGCACAGCTGCACCAGATTTTTCACTCTCCAGTTTTATTAACTCAACCCCAATGTTAGTTTAGGCCCGGTTCACATAGGGGCGACTCCTCAGGCGACTCGGTCTGTGCTATGGAACCGTTCTAATAGGAGCGACCTGAGTCGCTCCGACTTAGAAAAAGTTTCCTGTACTACTTTTGGGGGCGACGCAGGGCGACTTGCATTGACTTCTATACAGAAGTCATTATGCAAATCGCCTCGGCGGCGTCTCAGGTCGTCTCGAGATCGCGCCGCCGAGGTCGCCCCCAAAGTCGTGCCGCCCCTGTGTGAACTGGGCCTAAGGGTAAGTAATCTGGGTGCAGAGTTGAAATCATCTGTGAAGCTCAGACACCAGAGGGAGAAGTGGTCAGCAGTACAGAGAGGAGACCCCAGAGGATGTACCACACCAAGTGAAGCACAACAAAGGAGAGGGTTATCTGCTTTGACATCGGGCTGGAGGTGTCTTCTTCTGCAGGCTCACAGCAATTTTCATTTTATTTATTATGAATTGTATCTGAGCATTGGCAATAAAACAAGATTTTTGGAAACCTTCATATATCTCATCTATGTTATAGACTATAGTAATGTGCCATTAAATAAACCTGATTGTGTGAAAGGCAAATATGAAAATTTGTTGGGTTCAAATATATTTATTACAAATAGCTAAATGTTAGTTTTAAAGGTGACGCTCCATAGAAAATGGAGATTTTAGATACCGGTAGATGCTTTCTCAACCTTTTTACCCCAGAGGAATTCTTGATTCAGGTCCCAGGCAAACCCTGCCAAAATATATTCTATCTACATCTCAGGGAACATTAGCAATAAGTTGTACATATAATAATAAAACAAGTATAAAGATTGTGGTGTACCCGGCGTGTTAGACACCCAGAATGGATTTCTTTTACCCTGTTCTGTCTGTATCACAAAAAAATTTCCGACAATAATCATGAAATAAAAATTAAACAAATAATAGCAATGACCAGATATTCATAGTGACAAAGGCCTCCCACATATTTCAGACAATGGTCAGGGGAAAGCATGCTCCTTACATTGGTGGTCAGTGGGAAGAATGCTCCTTACATTGGTGGTTGGGGAGAAGAATGCCCCTTACGTTGGTAGAAGATGAGGAGAATGCCCCTTTCCTTGGAGATCAGTGGGAAGAATGTTCCTTACTTTGGTGGTCAGTGGGAAGAATGTTCCTTACATTGGTGGTCAATGGGAAGAATGCTTCTTACATTGGTGGTCAGTGGGAAGAATGCTTTTTACATTGGTGGTCACAGTGGGAAGAACGCTTCTTATATTGGTGTTCATTGGGAAGAATGATCCTTACATTGGTGGTCAATGGGAAGAATGCTCCTTACATTGGTGGTCACGGTGGGAAGAATGATCCTTACATTGGTGGTCAGTGGGAAGAATTATCCTTACATTGGTAGGTGAATTGGGAAGAATGATCCTTACATTTGTGGTCAATGGGAAGAATGCTTCTTATATTGGTGGTCATTGAGAAGAATGATCCTTACATTGGTGGTCAATGGGAATAATGCTTCTTATATTGGTGGTCAATGGGAAGAATGCTCCTTACATTGGTGGTCAGTGGGAAGAATGCTTCTTATATTGGTGGTCATTGGGAAGAATGATCCTTACATTGGTGGTCAATGGGAAGAATGCTTCTTATATTGGTGGTCAATGGGAAGAATGATCCTTACATTGGTGGTCAGTGGGAAGAATGCTTCTTATATTGGTGGTCAATGGGAAGAATGATCCTTACATTGGTGGTCAGTGGGAAGAATGCTTCTTATATTGGTGGTCAGTGGGAAGAATGATCCTTACATTGGTGGTCAGTGGGAAGAATGATCCTTACATTGGTGGTCAATGGGAAGAATGCTTCTTATATTGGTGGTCAGTGGGAAGAATGCTCCTTACATTGGTGGTTGGTGAGAAGAATGTCCCTTATATTGGTAGAAGATGAGGAGAATGCCCCTTTCCTTAGTGATTGGTAGGAAGAATGCCCCTTTCATTGGAAGTCAGCATAAAGAATGTCCCTAACATTGGTGGCCATTAGGAAGAATTCCTCAATACATTGGGGTCATTTGGGAAGAATGCTTAGTTACATTGATAATCATTGGTCAGTGAGAAAAATATTTTTGATGAAAACCTGGTTCCAATAAATAGATTTTCCCAACACTAGAGTTCCCATTTAATGATGATGTTAAATTCTTGAAATTGTTGCTTCCCACACAAAGCCCGCACCTCCTGAGTGCCCTTTACTGGATGGCATTGGGTTTTAATGAGTAATATGTAAACAATGTATGTAAAACGAAGACAAGCGAGTTTGTTTCTCCGCTTACGTAATTCAGAAAATTGCATTTACACAGGAAATAAGAAGCATGCGGTGGTGACTAGATACCTCACCAATAATAGTTCGTAGAATTGATAAATACTTCTTCTAAAAGGGAAAGTAGAACATTGATGGAAAGTAGAAATTAGACATTGTACAGAGATTGGATGCAAACAACGGCGTCCTTTCAAGAATTCTCAGACCGCACCGCAAACATGTCCAAGATTTGACATTCCTTAAAGAGAAAATATTTTCACAGCATTCCTATAAATCTGCTGTATTATTAAAAGTATTGTATAGAAGTATATAGCTATACACTCACCGGCCACTTTATTAGGTACGCCTTGCTAGTACCGGGTTGGGCCCTCTTTTGCCTTCAGAATTGCCTTCATTCTTCTTGGCATAGATTCAACAAGGTGTTGGAAACATTCCTCAGAGATTTTACTCCATAGTGACATGATGGCATCACACAGTTGCTGCAGATTTGTCGACTGCACGTCCATGATGGGAACCATATCCCAAAGGTGCTCTATTGGATGAGATGTGGTGAGTGTGGAGGCCATTGGAGTGCAGTGACCTCATTGTCCAGTGGTGAGATGATTGGAGCTTTGTGACATGGTGACATTATCCTGCTGGAAGGAGCCATCAGAAGATGGGGACACTGGAGTCATGAAGGGATAGACAGGGTCAGCAACAATACTCAGGTAGGCCGTGGCGTTTAAACGATGCTCAAGGGGCCCAAAGTGTGCCAAGAAAATCTCCCCCACACTATTACACCAGCACCACCAGCCTGAACCGGTGATACAAGGCAGGATGGATCCATGATTTCATGTTGTTTACGCCAAAATCTGACCGACCATCTGAATGTCGCCACTGAAATCGAGACTCATCAGACCAGGCAAGGCTTTTCCAATATTCTATTGTCCAATTTTGGTGAGCCTGTGCAAATTGTAGCCTCAATTTCCTGTTCTTGGCTGACAGAAGTGGCAAACGCTGTGGTCTTCTGCTGCTGTAGCCCATCTGATTCAAGGTTCGATGTGTTGTGTGTTCAGAGATGATATTCTGCATACGTTGGTTGTAACGAGTAGGGATGAGCCGAACACCCCTCTGTTCGGTTCGCATCCAGAACATACGAACAGACCAAAAGTTCACGCAAACTTTCGAACACTGTTAAAGTCTATGGGACTCAAACGTGAGAAATCAAAAGTGCAAATTTTAAAGGCTAATATGCAAGTTATTGTCCTAAAAAGTGTTTGGGGACCCGGGTCCTGCCCCAGGGGACATGTATCAATGCAAAACAAAGTTTTAAAAACGTCAGTTTTTTCGGGAGCAGTGATTTTAATAATGATTAAAGTGAAACAATAAAAGTGAAATATTCCTTTAAATTTCGTACCTGGGGGGTGTGTATAGTATGCCTGCAAAGCAGCGCTTGTTTCCCATGTTTAGAACTGTCCCTGCACAAAATGTAATTTCTAAAGGAAAAAAAGTCATTTAAAACTCACTCGCGGCTATAATGAATTGTCGAGTCCCGGCAATACAGATAAAAGTCATTGAAAAAAACATCAGGGGTAAAGGGCCAATCACAGCAGCCCTTTACCATGTGATCAGCTGTGTCCAATGACAGCTGATCACGGAGGTAAACACAAGCCGGTTATCTTCATTTCTTTCCTCATGCTGACAGCATGAGGAGAGAAGAAGAGAGCTGTCCGGCTTACAGGGGACATCTGTCGGGCACAGATTGGCAGCACTTGTGGGCACTGTTGGGACTGCACTGATAATCAGGGCACTGTTGGGACTGCACTGATAATCAGGGCACTGATTATTAGTGTCCAGATTATCAGTACAGTCCCAACAGTGCCCTGATTATCAGTGCCCACAAGTGCTGCCAATCTGTGCACAACAGTGCTGCCAATCAGTGCTCATCAGTGCTGCCAATCAGTGCTGCCAATCGGTGCCCATCAGTGCCTCCTTATCAGTGTCACCTATCAGTTCTGCCTTTAGTGCCCATCAGTGCTGCATACCAGAGCCTATTAGTGCCCATCAGTGACATCTATCAGTGCCCATCAGTGTCACCTATCAGCGCCCATCAGTGTCGCCTATTAGTGCTGCCTATTAGTGCCACCTATCAGTGCCCTTCAGTGCCACCTATTAGTGCCACCTATTAGTGCAGCCTCATTAGTGCCCACCAGTGCCGCCTCATCAGTGCTTATTAGTGCTGCCTCATCAGCGCACATCAGTGAAGGGAAAAAATAATCTGTTTGCAAAATTTTTAACACACTTGAATTTTTTTTTCAACATTTTCAAAATTATTTAGTTTGTTTAGCAAAAAATAAAAACACACTGTGGTGATTAAATACTACCAAAAGAAAGCTCCATTTGTGTGAATTTTTATTTATTTTATTTCATATGGGTGCATGACCACGCAATTCAAAGTGTGACATCGCTGAAAGCTGAAAATTGGCCATGGCAGGAAGCGGGTAAAAGTGCCCTGTAGGCAAATGATTAATTGATTAACCACTTCAGCCCCGGACCATTTTGGCTGGTTAAAGACCAGGCCCCTTTTTGCGATTCGGCACTGCGTTGCTTTAACTGACAATTGCGCGGTCGTGCGACGTGGCTCCCAAACAAAATTGACGTCCTTTTTTTCCCACAAGCTTTCCTTTGGTGGTATTTGATCACCTCTGCAGTTTTTATTTTTTGCGCTATAAACAAAAATAGAGCGACAATTTTGAAAAAAATTACATATTTTTTACTTTTTGCTATAATAAATATCCCCCAAAAATATATAAAAAAAAAACTTTTTTTTCCTCAGTTTAGGCCGATACGTATTCTTCTACATATTTTTGGTAAAAAAAATTGCAATAAGAGTTTATTGATTGGTTTGCGCAAAAGTTATAGTATCTACAAAATAGGGGGTAGTTTTATGGCATTTTTATTAATACATTTATTTTTACTAGTAATGGCGGCGATCAGTGATTTTTTTTCGTGACTGCGACATTATGGCGGACACATCGGACACTTTTGACACATTTTTGGGACCATTGTCATTTTCACAGCGATCAGTGCTATAAAAATGCACTGGTTACTGTGAAAATTACACTGGAAGTGAAGGGGTTAACCACTAGGTGGCGCTGTAGGGGTTAAGTGTTCCCTGCATAGTGTTTCTTACTGTAGGGGGGATGGGCTCTGTGTCACATGACACCGATCTCCGCTCCGAGTACACGGAGCCGAGATCAGTGTCATTATCACTACCGTGTTTCCCCGAAAATAAGCACGGGTCTTATATTAATTTTGGCAACAAAAGACACAGTAGGGCTTATTTTTTGGGTAGGTCTTACCATGTAATGTGCTGTCTTCTCTCCCCCTGTCTGACAGGAATCCCGGTATGAACTGAGTTAAAATGCTTGTAAAATCCTATAATCCACTCTATTACAGTAGTATTAAAATGTACAATGTGTGTGTTTCTGTAATATAATTGTGCCAAATGCCTTCGTTATAGCGCCGCTCTGCGCTTCTGTGACCCGCCGGAGCTCTCTTCCCCGCAATTATATTACAGAAACACACACATTGTACATTATATAATACTGTAATAGAGTGTATTTTAGGATTTTACAAGCATTTTAAAAACTAGGGCTTATTTTCGGGGTAGGACTTATATTGCAGCCCTCTTGAAAAATAGCGCTAGGTCTTATTTACGGGGTAGGTCTTATTTTCGGGGAAACACGGTAGTCAGAGCGGGGAGATGCTTGTTTACACAAGCATCTCCCTGCTCTATACCTCCGTGAGACGATCGCGGGGATCCCCGCGGCGATCGAGTCCGCGGGACCCGCTGTCCGACTCATGGGGATGGCGGCAGGGTCGCTAGCGCCCCGCCACCGGCGCGCGCGCGACCACACGGACAGGCACTTAAAGGGGACGTACAGGTATGTTGATGTGCCTGTCCGTGCCATTCTGCCGACGTATATGTACAGGAGGCGGTCGGCAGGCGGTTAAAACAAACTATTAATACTTCTATTTCTGAAAGCATTCTTCATTTACACCAATTTATTTACACCGGTAATTTATATAGTGAAAAGTAGCAAGGATCTGCTGCAGATCAACTGCTTAAACCAGCTTCTGGAGAAGGTCCTCTTCCTGCACGCGGTTTCGAAGAGAAACTTTGCCCAACAGCTGCAGGAATTTGGCTGCCTGGTATGTCCAAAGGCTGTTGGCAGAGATGAGGTTAAATAACACAAAACTCCCGACACTTCCAACACAAGCATCCTCTTCCCTCAGCGGTGTCACCGAGAGGCTGAACGCTAGATTTACAATTTTCTACATTTTCCAGAACAACTCATATTTATTTCTCTCAATTTGAAATGTAAAATAAGAATCCCTGGTCTGTTTTCTATCTCGCATCCCTCATAGACCCCAACAGAGGAAGAGGCAAGGGCAGGCTTTGCCACCAGTCCTGGTGAACAGACAAAAATCACCACTAAACAGTAGAGTAGACCTTGAAATTTGGAGGAAGGTAAATGTGGACTGAACTTCATAAATTCAGATGTCCCGAGATGAATCTAAACTTGTGTTAAAGGAGAAGTATGGGATGGGTTAAATAACTAGTACATATCACATTAGTCACATATCAGCTAATCGTTTTTTTCCTACCTCTTTTAGTTTTAACAGCAAGTGCACATGAACTTTCCTTTTGCTGGCAAAAACGGTCCCCTTTCAGTTTGAAAATTTCTCAGGGGGTATGAACATCTCCACCAACACACCCCCTGCCTCTGTCCCCCCTCCCCTAAGAGACGTGTCTGTGCTGATAGATAGGGAGGGGGAGGAGGGAGGAGGGAGAAGGGAGGGGGTAGCAGCTACCCTCTGTGACGTCTCAGAAACAAGCAGAGGGAGGAGAGCCGACATCAATCAAGCAAAATGACAGGAAAGGGGGTGGATCCAGACTCTATATTCACACCATTGTCGGGATGATGCTGTATGAAAGACGGTAGAACTTCCCACAGGTATTTATCTCGATTTTAACAGAATGGGGGCACTTCTGAGAGGGCTGGGAGGGTTTATAGATATCAGCAGCTCACATAGAATAGATGTAAGCAAAAAAAAGGAAACCCATACTTCTCCTTTAAATTTGGCATTTTAAATTCCCAAGAGGCTTTTAAGAGAAATGATGCTTTACAGGCTATTTCTGCCTTATGTGCATGCATTTTGTATGTCTATGTGTAGAGGATTCTAAAATTTTTTAAATATTTTTATTCTTTATTTTATTTTATTTTATTGTTTACGTAATTTGTATTGCTATCACGTAGGGAACCAAAAGCCCCTTTTGTTATAGCATATAGGTGACAGGTACTCTTAGAGAACTAAGAACAAAGGTATAAGATGAGGGACTTTTCAGCTGCATAAACAGATAATTCAACAAAGAATACCTAAGAATAACAATATTTATTTAATCACAAGGATAGGTTAAAAGCATTTGTACAACCGTGTTTTCATCCATCAAACATGGGAAACATTTTCTTTCATTACGCGTATAATTCAACATGTTTCGCCGCTCCAGCTTCTTCAGTAAAAAGCTTGATGAAATTACTGGTAAAGCAAGCAAAAAACATGAATCAAAATCATAACAAATATTTGACATTGTGTCCATATTGTCACATGACATACACAAAAAGGCAAGGCTGTACCCATTAAGCAAGCAATAGTTCCCAACAAAAGCTCCATACCTCCAAGGTTGTACAGAAGTAATGGAGCAAAAAAGCTGATTCCAAATGATGGGAGTCTGTCCAGGAAGGCCTCACGAACCCACTGACTGGGGTTACAAGCCCACAGCTGGAGCTCCCGCAGAGAGGGGTGAGAGTATGTCATGTGACAATATGGACACAATGTCAAATGTTTGATATGACATGATATGATTTTGATTTATGTTTTTTGCTTGCATTACCAGTAATTTCATCACGCTTTTTCCTGAAGAAGCCGGAATGCCGAAACATGTTGAATTAAAAGCACGATGTTGTCATCTATCAAACATGGGAAATATTTTCTTTCATCACGCTTATAACTCAACATGTTTCGGCATTCCGGCTTCTTCAGGAAAAAACATGATGAAATTACTGGTAAGGCAAGCAAAAAACATAAATGAAAAACATATTATTGTCACATGACATACACTCACCACTCTCTGCGGGAGCTCCAGCTGTGGCTTGTAACCCCAGTCAGTGGGTGCGTGAGGCCTTCCTGGGTAGACTCCCATCATTTGGAATCAACTTTTTTGCTCCATTACCTCTGTTTAACCTTGAAGGTATGGAGCTTTTGTTGGGAACTATTGCTTGCTTAATGGGTACAGCCTTGCCTTTTTGTGTATGTCATGTGACAATATGGACACAATGTCAAATATTTGATATGATTTTGATTCATGTTTTTTGCTTGCTTTACCAGTAATTTCATCACACTTTTTACTGAAGAAGCTGGAATGCCGAAACATGTTAAATTATAAGCGTGATGACAGAAAATGTTTCCCATGTTTGATAGATGACAACACATGGTTGTACAAATGCTTTTAACCTATCCTTGTGAATAAATAAATATTGTTATTTTTAAGAATTCTTTGTGTAGTTATCTCTCTATGCCCCTGAACAGTGCCGCATATTCTACCTTTATTCTTAACTCTCAACATTATGGGATGTTGGTGCTATAAGCATTGATAATCTGGCTTTGTCCACATAACTTACCAGGTTTTGACCTCTTTATTAGACATTCAGGGTCTATTAGACCCTGAATGTCTCCTCTGTACTCCGCTACAGCTAATGGAACACAGAAGGTGTTCCATCCGCTGCTTCCCTGAGCAGAGCTCCTGTAGAATGGCAGCGCCAGTCCAGGAAGTGACGTCATACATGTTACTTCCTGGTCTTTGCTCGTGAGGGAGGCTCAACGAATGGATGTCAGGTTCTATAGGTTGACAATGTCCCGTTCCTGTCTACCAATTGTTCTATACCAACAACATGTTATGCAAGTGTAGCACTTACCCCCGAAGGAGCGGCTGGTTTTGTTTTGGGTCATGCAAACTACCTCCAAGGCTTCCGTTGTCAGGGTAAAGAGTCTTTAGAAAAGTCAATGTCCACACAAATGTAAAACCTAAAGAGTAGGCTTTATTTTCATTTTGCAGTGGGAACTTGAGGACGAGAAATCAGGAAACGAGAGAAGTATAGGGGAAGGTTCAGGCACGCAGCACTAAAAGCACACTGAAATTGTAACGTCGCCACTCAAGCCTGAGTGGGTATTGCTCACCCGGATAGTCCCCCTTTTTCTGGTCCTGGCAGCCGGGATGATGCACTGATCGATTCTTAATGGTCTCCGTTACAGACCTTGAGGTGAACCTGAGGATGCGTCCAGGAATCCTCAGCCACAGGATTATTAAAGTCCCGAACCTCCCAGTCAAACAATAAGAGAGAACCTTTATGCCAGATTGGCGTATTGCAGGGCCTTTAAGTTCTTGGATCCCTCCTTAAGTAGGTCGCCAGGCCTCTCCCGAGACAGCAGCACTGTCGCCAGTCTCCTCTGGGAAAGGTCCTCCCCTGGCTTTCCTCTTCAAGAGCAGACTTCCCGAATATGGGTAGCACGGGATCCTCCTCAAAGGTGTAGGCCCCAGCCAGCGGAGCCGGGCCTACCAGGCAGCGATGCAGCCTCGGCTGAAGGTGCCCGGGGCTGGAACACACGTGCACCCTGTGCCATGCGGGCCATGGGGCGCACACACAGGACGAACTAGGACCCACACAGAACCAACGAACGACCCCCAATCAATGGCATCTGCCCCTTATGTACCCCCTCCCAGCATGCACAGCGGATTAACCACGCCCACTGCATGGTTGCAGAGAAAGGACACCAAATGTGCTGTGTCATGCCTGTATTCCAACCTGAGTCTGTGGCGGCAGTGCCACCTTCCAACCAAGGGGAATAACTGCCTGGCAATGTGACAGCCAGAGCAGAAACTGAATTTAAACACAATTAAACAAGTCTGAGCCCAACTATGGCTCAGACTACCCCTAAATTTAACATAGTGTCCCAACAATTTGGGAGGGGCGCTACACAAGCATTGTCCTCTCTTGTCATTATTAGGAAACCCACCCTGAGAAATGCTCCCCTAATTCTCAACAAGGGTTTTGTGGAACCTTATGGTTCTTCCAGAGCTTTTTAGCTGTTCCTTGATTTGTGGCTTGTGAACCTCCACTTTTCGGAACCCTCCCCCCCTCCGGTGTCACATTTGGCACCTTTCAGGGGGGAGGGGGTGCAGATACCTGGATAAAACAGGTATTTGCACCACTTCTGGGTATAGACTCCCGCGGGTGTCTCGCCCCTTCGCGTCACACCCCCGCTGTGTTCTGGGAAACACACGGCTCCCAGAAAACTGCGGGGACCAGTGAGGACGGCGCAGCACGACTGGCGCATGCAAAGTAGGGAACCGGGCAGTGAATCCGCAGCTTTTCACTTCCCGGTTCCCTCACCGAGGATGGCGGCTGCCGACGTCGCGGGCGACCTGGACAGGTAAGTGTCCAAATTTTTAAAAGTCAGCAGCTGCAGTATTTGTAGCTGCTGGCTTTTAAAAAAATAAATTCCGGTGAACCTCCGCTTTAATGGAGTCTGCACAGTTCCAGGACCAACGCAACTTGGCAGAGCCAGCTGCATGAAACCAATGATCTTTTAAGCTGTCTGTAAATGGGGCATTGACCACCATTGTAAGGGGAGCATTCTTCCCACTGACCACCAATGTAAGGGAAATTTTTTCCACTGAGCCCAAATGAACTGGGTATAGCAAGGGTTACCTAAGGTCCTAAAATTATCTCAAGGGTTCCTTTGGGACAAAAAAGTTGAGCTATCCAAGTGTAATAGGTTAAAGAGAGAGCCAAATGAAAAATTATTAGGAGTCCAAAGTTTTTACAGTTCAGCTGGTTACAACATGCAGGGTAAAAGTCACCCAAGATGTTATGATGGCCACACAATCTTATACCAGGGCTGGAGGAAATGTTTAAAGCACGTGTCACAAGGCCCACAGGCTGAATCCGGCCCACACATCTCTCCTGCAGATGTGGCCCCCCACCTTGTCTCAGTAGATGGCAGCAGAGAGGAGGACAGAACTCCACCACCAGATCCTGCGCCTCTCTGTGTCTCCACCTCCCCTGATCTCAGCATTAAGCAGACTCTAGTAGCTGACTCCAGCCTTCCTCTGGCCCTCCTCCAGACCCTACACTTTCTGCTTCCCAGCTTTGCCCCCAGCTTCTTCCCAGCAGCAGCACAAGTTAAGGGGAGTGCACTTCGATGTAATGGAGGGTGGGGAACCCTTGAGTTATTATGGGGGGTGGCTCATTGTCGTTGCTATGGTGGTGCAGATGGCCCCCGGATAACACCCGCCAGAGGGGTGACAACATCCCACCTGTGACAGTGCACTGATTGGCAAACCAGCACCGACCGCATCATCGTGTCTACTGCTCTGTCCTGCTCCTGCTGTCACTCCTGCAGCGGCAGCACAGAACACAGTGGCAGGCTAGGGGAGAAGAGCTGCACCGATGCAGCGGTGCGGTAAAACCTGGTGTCACCACATGGGAGGTGACACCAGGTTTTACCGCACCAGGTGGCACCAACCCTAGTGATGACACTGGGGTGGCTCTTGACATCTGATGTAGGGGGAGTGGGGTGCTCTGGACATCTAGTTTTACAGATACAATCGATCCTTTGAGGGCAACCATAATGCTGGTGCGGCCCACAATGAAATTGAGTTTGACACCCCTGGTTTAAAGTAAAACACATAAAAATGATGATTGGTTTAAACGTTTCCTCCAGCCTTGATGGAGGGTGATTGTGTGGCCCCTGAAATGCATTGGATGTCTTTTGCCTAGCTTGTTGTAACCATTTGAGCAACAAAGACTCCTAAGGATTTTTCATTTGGTGCTCACTTTGACCTATTGCATTCAAATTTCGCAACTTTTTTTGTGCCAAAGACACCCTTAAAAATAATTTTAGGATCTGGTACCCCTTGCTATACCTTACCCAATTCATTGGGGCTCCTTGGAAAAAATATCCCCTGGGTGAATGAGGGTGAATGTCTTTTCCTGGGGAGTCCCCGTTTTTATGGTGTGCTGCCGAATACAGCCCAACTAGGCTCAAGTAATGACGTTGTCTGCATTTTGATTACCTGTAAAAATCCCCGTCCAGCTCCCCTTTACCACTACCAAAAAGATTGAGAAAGTCTGCTTTTTACTATGTCTATTGGCAACCAGCAGCTCTTGGAATGTGTCACCACAAGGGTTAATCGTGCCTGCCCCATTTCTCCCGCGGCGGCTGTTGGGTACCAAGCCTTATTTGGACATTGGCCATGCACAGAAAAGGCAAAGACCAGAATGCCTTAGTCCTGAGTTATTACTTGAGAGGGAAATTTACGGCTCAGCCAGCCCAGTTTGCTTGAAATCTCCTAATGCAGCAAGTGGGTAGGTGTGTGTTTTTTATTAAAATGCAGCACCCTATAAATCTGGCCCCTGCTCGGGCGGGGGGGGGGGGGGACAGGTGGTCATAATCACGGGATGACAAGGCTGTCATTTTTACAGAACCTCGGAAGCTCGTCCCCAAATCGGTATTAGCACGGCCAAATTAAAATGAACTCCTGTAATCAACACTTTCCCTCGTTAGTCCCAGGTCCAGGCTTACCTCTGCAGCCAATGCACCAGGATTGTGCGTCTCTGCTGTGCCGGACAAGGTAAATTCAATAAGGCGTTCTGGCTGCACGGTGGAGCACAATTTAGGCATAACTGACAAAGACCCTTGCTGAGAGGGAAATGTTGCAATTCCCCATACAAAATGTGACAACTGCAAATGCTTCTCATAATATATTATATTATATCATATTAATGATTAAATAATTAAACACTAAGACAGTGTGAAACGCGTCAGCTTTGACCAGAATTCTGTGACTTGCTGTGTGTTATTTGGATTTTTGAAGATTTTACATAAGGCTTTTATTGGAGTGCTGCTGTCCAGAAGACCTGATCTTTTATATTATATTATATTTTACATTGACAAATATTTGAAAAGGAGCTCAATTTTTATTTTTATTTTTTTGCCATTGTTTTTTTTTTTCATCCTAAAGGTCTGATGTCATGTGGATGGGACTTAAAATTGAACACCAGCCTTAACTATAGACTTCAGTTCAGTCCCAAATGCAGAAATACTTCCTGTATTTGCTATGGCTGGATTGGTCAGCCACTTTGCATATGGCCCTTCCTCCGCTTTGTCCTGCAGCACCTGCTCACGCCTACTATCTCCATGCGCAGCACCTCTGCCTCTTATTTTGAGCCTGTTTGTCAATGTTTTTTGTGGATGATTTCCTAGTATATAACCATATGTTCACCATCCAACAACCACAAGCTACCAGGCAGCATCCAAAATCAGTCAACATCAACTCCATAAATAACCACTTGTACCTCCTGCACATCCCACAACCCACATCTGATACATCCTGCATTCAAATTATCTAAACCCAAAGCCCCTTGCATGCATTTCCACAACCCTTATTCCCACAACCTAACATCTATAACTGTCTGAGCTTTACCTTAACATCCAAACACTATACCCAATATTCATCTTTACCCTAACATCTAACACCCTACACAATATCCATTTTTACATTAACATCCAACACTCTACCCAATATCAATCTTTAATCTGATATCCAACACCCTACCCAATATTAATTTTTACCATAAATTCCAATACCCTACACAATATCCATCTTTACCCTAATAGCCAACACCCTACCCAATATCTATCTTTACCCTAACATCCAACACACTACCCAACATTTATCTTTTACCCTATCATCCAATACCCTATCCAATATCCATCTTTAGCCTAACATCCAACACTCTACACAATATTCATCTTTACCCTAATACCCAACACCCTACCCGATATCTATCTTTACCCTAACATCCAACATTCTAACCAATATTTATTTTTACCGTAAGATCCAACACCCTATCCAATATCCATCTTTACCCTAATTTCTAACACTCTACCCAATATTCATATCTACCCTAACATCCAACACTCTACCCAATATTCATCTCTACCCTAACATCCAACACTCTACCCAATATTCATCTTTACCCTAATATCCGATACCCTACCCAATATCCATCTTTACCCTACCATCCAATGCCCTACCCAATATGCATCTTTACCGTAACATTCAACACCCTACCCAATATCCATCTTTACCATAATTTCCAACACTCTACCCAATATTCATCTCTACCCTAACATACAACACTCTACCCAATATTCATCTCTACCCTAACATCCAACACTCTACCCAATGTTCATCTCTACCCTAAAACCCAACACTCTACCCAATATTCATCTTTACCCTAATATCCGATACCCTACCCAATATCCATCTTTACTCTACCATCCAATGCCCTACCCAATATGCATCTTTACCGTAACATCCAACACCCTACCCAATATCCATCTTTACCGTAACATTCAACACCCTACCCAATATCCATCTTTACCGTAACATCCAACACTCTACCTAATATTCATCTTTACCCTAATTTCCACCACTCTACCCAATATTCATCTTTACCCTAACATCCAACACCCTACCCAATATCTATATTTACTGTAACATCCAACACCCTACCCAATATCCATCTTTACCCTAACATCTAACACCCATCTTTACGGTAACATCCAACACCTTACCCAATATCCATCTTTACAGTAACATCCAACACCTTACCCAATATCCATCCTTACCGTAACATCCAACACCCTACCCAATATCCATCTTTACCCTAACATCACTGATTTCAAGATCTGGGTCCTGGCTACAATGTCTTTGCTACGAAATTCATCACCAACACCTCGCTGCTCTTCTGTGGCTTGGAAGGGGTCAATGTTCTGCAGATGAAAAGGATGGGGAACATTTCTGTAAAGCATTTGGTAAACCCAGTGGATTTTGTGGCCTGCTCTGTCGCCCCTTTAAACCTCACCCCCTCCTTTGCTCGCCTTTCACCCCGTCTTTGAAGCCGCACTTCTGGCTGATCCATCACAGCAGTCTGAATCTGCAGGGAGCAGACTGACTAAGTAGCAGCGACTATGGATGAAGTCCCCACCATGCCTATAAATCACGGGAATTGCTTCTCTAACCTTCCTAATTAACCTCTCTCTCCGACGGCTAAGAGGTGTGACACTCCGCTGCAATGGATTAGACCTCTATGAATTTATGAGGTTCAGCCAGGACTAGAAAAGGCTTTAAGGCCTTGTAGTACAACCTCAGGCTCAGCCCGGCTCAGGACTATCTGAGTCTTAGAACTAACTAAGAGGAATAAATTTCCCCCTTTTTTTAAGGTGCATTTTTCATTTTTTTTAATCTAGTCCATAGCTTGCTTTTTAACTTCCAACCTCTCAGTATTTAATAAATATAGTTAACTGTCCAAATAATGCATTTAATAATAAGCTTAATGCAAGTTATCTCATTTTAAATTTTAATTCATTAAGCAAAATTGCTACCGCTTCCATAGATCTAGGTGACCTGAGAGTCAGGCCCACCAATTATAGGACATGCCTCTAAAATAGCTCTATTCTATATCTGCATTTCTACAAAGCTTTTTGTGCCCAGAGTATGGATTTTTAAACAGTTATTAATAAAAGTGATAAACCCAGCAAGAATTAAATGAGGGTAAACGCTAAAAGATATTTGCTACTTGACCTATTGTTGATAGAATGGATATACAACCAGTATAACAAGGTTTTTAAAATTTGTAATACATTTAGAAACAAAATATCTTAATAATATATCAAATTATATCTTAACCACTCGCCTACTGGGCACTTTCACCCCCTTCCTGTTCAGGCCAATTTTCAGCTTTCAGCGCTGTCATACTTTGAATGAAATTTTTATAATTTTTTTCATATAGATATTTCTTTTGGTGGTATTTAATCACCAGTGGGGTTTTTATTTTTTGCTAAACCATTGAAAAAACCCAAACATCTTGAAAAAAACAAAACATTTTTCTTAGTTTATTATAACATTTTGCACATAGGTAATTTTTCTCCTTCACTGATGTGCACTCATGAGGAGGCACTGATGGGCACTAATAGGCTGCACTGATAGGCACTGATGAAACAACACTGATGGGCACTGATAGGCACTGATGATGAGGCTCTGGTGGGCACTGATGGGCGGCACTGATAAGGTGCCATTGATGGGCACTGATAGGTGGTACTGATGAGGCTGCAATGATAGGCAGCACTGATGGTCACTGATAGGTGGCACTGATGGGCTCTGATAGTCGGCACTGATATGTGGCACTGATAGGCAGCACTGATAGGTGGCAATAATGGGCACTGATAGGCACTGGTAGGCAGCATTGACGGGCACTGACAGGCAGCACTGATAAATGATACTGATAAGGAGGCACTGATGGGCACTGATTTGCAGCACTGATGGGCAGCACTGATGAGCACTGATTGGCAGTACTGGTGGGCGCTGTTGGAACTGCACTGGCAATCAGGACACTCATAATCCGTGCTGATGTCCCTTTAACACAGACCGGTTATTGTCTCTCTTCTTCTCTCCTCAAGCTGTCATTGCCAGCGTGTGTTTTCATCCACGTTCATCTGTCATTGGACACAGCTGATCACACCGCTGTGATTGGCCCTTTACCTCGACCTGTGTTCAGCTGAGTCTGAAGAACTCGGCAATCATAGAACGTGCTGCCCTGGGGTCGTGTGGGCAGCGCGATCACAGTAGGATGTCAATAGATGCCCTCCGGTCAAAGTAAGCCCATGCTGTAGCCATCATTTGTATAGCGCAGGCGGGAAGGGGTTAAGAAATATTTCAAATTATATATATATATATATATATATATATATATATACATACAACCCTTATGCAACTAATTCATTTTACACAGCCTGACAACTTTTCTTGAATTGGGGTTATATATATATATATATATATATATATATATATATATATATAAATTTTTTTAACAGAAAGTATACATATTTAACTCTAGTGTCTGGATTGGGAAATCCTACCTGCTGAGCTATAGTGTTTCCCCGTGGTCAGAATACACTGATCAGTGTTGCAGGCTATAGGCTGCAGCGCTGATCGAGTAGAGAAAAACAGGTGTATGTACAGAAGTGGATTGGTAGATCGACAGGTAAATGCAAAGCAGTGGCTTTGTTTTGTCAGATTGCAACAGATTGCAACAGTAGTGCTGAACTCGCTTATGGCAGATCCCTTATGTAATGTTCCCAAAACCCACGCTCAGTGATCCCAAACAAAATTTGAAACTATGGTCCATCAAAGGCACAGGAAGCTCTCTAACGCATTTCCCATCATGTCATACAACAAAAATTTCCAGTTCCACAGACCGATTTTTCTGCTGACATTAGTCCATATTAAGGATCACTTTACTAAAAACATTCATGGTTTGGGTTACGAGTGATTAGCTCTAAGTCGCCTTTTGGCAGAAATATTATTGCCTTCATCCGCCCGGTTGTTTTTGGATTTGGAAGATTGTTGAAACAGATAGAAAAATGGAACGTCAGCATCTCCCTTAGTCTTTAAAATACTAAATCAAATGATATTTACTGAAGGGGTTGATTTACTAAAACTGGAGAATGCAAAATCTGGTGCAGCTCTGCATGGTAGCCAATCAGCTTCTAACTTCATCTTGTTTAACCACTTAAGGACCGCTGCACGCCTATTTACGTTGACAGAATGGCACTGACAGGCATATGGGCGTACAGGTACGTCCCCTTTAAGATGCTGTCGCGTGGTCACGCGCACGCCGCCGGCGCGCTCGCGGCCCTGCCGCAAGCTCTGTGAGCCCGACCGGGGGTCCCGCGGACTCGATCGCCGTGGGGATACCCGCGATCGTCTCACGGAGAGATAGAGCGGGGAGATGCTAATCTAAACAAGCATCTCCCCGCTCTGCCTAGTGACAATGACACTGATATCCGCTCCGTGTAATCGGAGCGGAGATCATTGTCGTGTCACACACAGCCCATCCCCCCTACAGTAAGAATCACTCACTAGGGCAAACGTAACCCCTACAGCGCTACCTAGTGGTTAACCCCTTCACTGCCAGTGTCATTTTCACAGTAATCAGTGCATTTTTATAGCACTGATCGCTGTAAAAAGGACAATGGTCCCAAAATGGTGTCAAAAGTGTCCAATGTGTCCCCCATAATGTCGTAGTCACGATAAAAATCGCTGATCGCCGCCATTACTAGTAAAAAAAAAAATATTAATAAAAATGCCATAAAACTATCCCCTATTTTGTAGACGCTATAACTTTTGCGCAAACCAATCAATAAACGCTTATTGCAGCCTAAAATGAGGAAAAAAATAAATTATATATTTTTGGGGGATATTTATTATAGCAAAAAGTAAAAAATATTGCATTTTTTTCAAAATTGTCAGTCTTTTTTTGTTTATAGCGCAAAAAATAAAAAACGCAGAGGTGATCAAATACCACCAAAAAAAAGCTCTATTTGTGGGAAAAAAAGGACGTAAATTTTGTTTGGGAGCCACGTCACACGACCGCACATTTGTCCGTTAAAGCGACGCAGTGCCGAATCGCAAAAAGTGGCCTGGTCTTTGACCAGCAAAATGGTCCGGGGCTTGAGTGGTTAATTAAGTTCTGACATAAAAAAAAATGGAAGCTGATTGGTTTCTATGCACAGCTGCACCAGATTTTGTACCCTCCAGTTTTAGTAAATCAACCCTACTGTGTATCAAGAACAAAAAACTATATTTTTTCAAAATTATTTTATCCTCTGTGGGCTGTACCCCCCTGATGGCGGCCCTGGCCACGGCATATCACTCCGCCAGAGTGCAGTGGGCGGTGCCGCAACGGCCGAAATGGTTGGATGGTAAAATGCGGCTGCCGCCGCTGCTGTCCTTCCCTTTAGACACTCGGGGCTATTGAGCCCACATTCGGGGCTCCAGCCTCAATAGCCCAATGCTTTCTGGGAACTGTGTGTAACCCCAGAGAGCAGCCGCCCATTAACAAGTCGGCGCGAGACTCGCGCATGCTCAGTAGGAAACGGGCAGTGAAGCCGTGAAGGTTTCCCTTAGTGTGGATGGCGGCGCGGGACCTGCACCGATCGAGGGATCGGCATCGGGGGGGGGGGGGGGGGCATCAGCGCGGGAGAGAAGGACAGGTAAGTGTCCTGATTAAAAGTCAGCAGCTACAGTGTTAGTAGCTGCTGACTTTTATATAAAAAAAAAATTGCGGGTGGAGCTACGCTTTAAGAGAAGGAGCCTAAACAAGAACCTTCATGGCAGGATTACCAGGTAATATTAAATGAAAGCTGCAGATTTAAAAAAAAAAAAGACTGAAATTTTTCATGTCCTGTTCCCCACATTGCTTTGCTATGGTTAATGAACTCTTTGACGTGCTAAACATTTTGTCATTTGCTACAATTTCTCTATTAACTGCCATTAACTTGCAAGTCATCAATATCATGCTTCTACCTGTACATCTAATTGCGTTCGCACGCTGTATTCTTTAAAAACTTTTCAATAAAAATGTATTATTGAAAGAGAAAAAGACTGAAAAGTGAAAATTACTTTTGAAATTACATTTACATATTATTACTTATATGAGGTTTGAATGATTTTGTTGGCTCACACTTTCACTTTAAAGACTTTTGATTGGTCAAATATGATAAGTTACAATAATGCAAAGTTCGGATTTTAAAGAGGAGCTCCAGCTAAAAGGGGAAGTTCCACTTTAAAGCCTCCTTCCCCCCTCCTCTTTACGAAATGGCACTTTTTTTTGGGGGGGGGGGGGGTACCTGTTTTTTTGACAGGTACCCGCTTCCACTTCCGCTCAGATCGCCTAGGAAGTTTTTTACGCCCCCTACCTCCCCGTAGTAATCTGGGACACGTCACAGGAGATTGTGGGACCATTCACAAAGCTCAGCGCGACTCACAGTTGAGATGCCGGCACCGGGGACAGATCACCAAAGGGAAGAACGGCTCGGGTGAGCACATCGCTAAATCCTGGGACAGGGGAGCGTCTGTTCACTAAAAGTCAGCAGCTACAGTTTGTGTAGCTGCTAACTTTTAATAAACACAAATATGACTGGAGCTCCTCTTTAACTACTTTCAGCTCCAGGCCTTTTCTGGCACTTTTTGTGCACATGTAACAATCAGTATTTTTTGCTAGAAAATGACTTAGAACCCCCAAACATTATGTATATTTTTTTAAAGCAGAGACCCTAGAGAATAAATTGGTGGGTTTTGCATTTTTTTAATGTCACATGGTGTTTGTGCAGTTTTTCAAAGGCAATTTTTTTGGGAAAAAATCAAAGGGTTAACTGTGTTCCCGGGAGTGTTTTCTAACTGTGTGGGGGAGGTGCATTTACCGTGGGAAGGCAGAGCTCTGTGTTCCTGCTTAGCAGAAACACACGATCTCCGTCTTCCCTTCTCAAAGAACGGTGATCTGCCTTGTTTACACAGGCAGACCGCTGTTCTGCCGATCTCCGGAACGATCGGCGGGTCCCGGCGGACATCAGTTTTGCGCGCGTTCCAGACCCGGAAGTGTCAGATCACATACTACGTACGGGACTCGCCGATCGTTTCGGAGATCAGCAGAATGGTGGTCTGCCTGGATCTCTGTCTTCCCTTTTCAAAGAACGGTGATCTACTTTGTTTCCACAGGCAGACCACCATTCTGCTGATCTCCGAAACGATCGGTCGGGTCCCGTACGTAGTATGTGATCTGACACTTCCGGGTCTGGAGCGCGCTCAAAACCGATGTCCGCCGGGACCCGCCGATCGTTCCGGAGATCAGCAGAAGGGCGGTTTGCCTGTGTAAACAAGGCAGATCATCGTTCTTTGAAAAGAGAAGAGAGAGATTACGTGTTCCTGCTAAGCAGGAACACAGATCTCTGCCTTCCCACAGTAAATGCACCTCCCCCCACACAGTTAGAAAACACTCCCGGGAAGACAGTTAACCCTTTGATTGCCCCTGATGTTTAACCCCTTCCCTGCCAGTGTCATTAGTACAGTGACAGTGCATTTTTTAGCACTGATTACTGTATTGGTGTACCTAGTAAGTGATCTGGCACAGATCAACCACCCTGCCGCAGTATATGTACGTGAGGCAGTTGCTATGTGGTTATGTTATACCATTTATTGGCTAGTTTTTAAAGATACACATTTCAGGGTGCCTTTGGAAGCATTCTTCGGGCGTTTTATTTAATTACATAAATCCAAAAGAAAGGATCTGAGGCATCCTGAAACCTTGCATTTTTAATAACTTAAGCCAATAAAGGGGATCCCCTAAAATCCAAACATTCTGCATTAATAGATGGCTAACGCAGTGCAATACTCTACTAGTGCTATGATGACAGTTTACAATAAGGAAAAGTGAAAACAACCATCTATACTTCTAGCGATTGTATAACACCTGTTGTATTTATATCAACCAATTTTATACTTTAGTTAGTAAAATTAAAGCAAACATCTAGGATATTCCATCACAAAGTAAAATATTGCAAAATTCATTGCTATGAAACATTCTGGTATTTGTATATTTGTATAGATTTTTTTCTTTAATTTCCTGGACTTATCTCTCTATATGCATGCACTAGGACTGTTCACCTCACCTGTATATCTATCTATCTATCTATCTATCTATCTATCTATCTATCTATCTATATATATATATATATATATATATATATATATATATATATATTATTATTTTTTTTGCAAGGCTAATAAGTTTGATTTTATTTTATATTTCCTTTTTTTTTTTTTTCGAAAGTGTCTAAATGAAGAATTTTCTGCATTGTATAAATTCTAACGCTCAGTGATGGATTGTGTTTCTAAAGCCCCTCCTGTATATTTACTCTTTAACCGTCTGTGTTGCCTCATAGCAAGCCATCATTTTGAAACTCCTGATGGAAAATGACAGCTGAAAAATAAGTCTGAACTTGACTTGTTTCTACCAGGCACTTCCCATTCTCGGACACTTTAATAATGAAACCCAATTTTTTTTTTTTTTTTTTTTAAATAAGTCATTTTTTTAAAGCATATCCTTCTGGCCATAAATTAACTTCTAGATCAATTAAGAAATCCTATTACTAGGGCACAAGAAAGAGTTTAGGATTTCCCTCGGTTGCCGCAGAGTTTAGCTGTTACTTCAAGAGAATTATTGCTTCCTTTTCGTTATTCGCCAAAATTTAACCATCGCCAGACCATTTTTGGCAGCCACGCAATCTGAAAAATTACAATAGCTTAGCAGTCCCTCACCCATGTACTGGACGTTCTCATGTCACCCTTACTCCATAGTTACCTCTTATAGAATAACACAGGTTTTAGAGACTTTATTGAATTTTTGGGATTTTTTTAATATTTTTTAATTATGTTATTATTTATATAATTTTTTTTTAGATTTTATTTATTAATTTATGCTTACTAGTTAAAAATGTAATGTTGGAATGACCTAGTAACTTCTGAGGGTACTCAAAATTGTATGGACATTCGGCTAAATATTTAACAAGTCTAAATAAAAAATCCACATACATTTTCAGTAAGGAAAAAAAAAAAAAAGAGACAATTTATTAAACTGTAACCACCTAAATGTGAACCTGCAAATATTGATTTCTTTTTCGTACATCACGGGACACAGAGCGACATAGTCATTACTAATGGGTTATATAGTTACCGTCAGGTGCTGGCACTGGCAACTTCCAAAACCGGAAGTACCCTCCCCTATATAAGCCCCTCCCATCCGGGAGCACCTCAGTTTTTTGCCAGTGTCTAAGGTGTTGGCCAAGAAGAAACATGTGTTTTTCACTGAGCTTGCGTACAGGTTCTTTTGGGCCTCAGTAAGCTATTCCGGATCCGACCAAAAAAGCTTCATAGCTAAACGGTCGGTACCCGGGCCTTGCAGAGAAGAGCAAGGTTCTGCCTGTAATGCTTCTCTTAGGAGAGCTGGACCCTGGGATCCAGAGCTCTGGTCATACCCACGACCAAGATGTTTTCTGTGCAGGGTGCTATACAGGTCCAGGGGAGTGGAATCCTTGGGAACCCGGTCCCTGAAGGTTTGATTACAATGCCTGCCGTGATAGGTGAAGTTTGGGCTTTTGTGGACCAAACAAAGTCCTGCGGCGGGGAACAGGTAAGTGGGGGCCCCCAGGAACTTGGTTCCATTGGGGGACCCCCAAGCCTAATTTGTCTTTCTGTCTGTTACCTAACGGTATTCCCGCTAATATCTGTGCATGCCTGTAACTACTAAAAAAATGTAATAATTTTTAATGGTGGTCAAGAAAAAAAAAAAAAAAAAAGGAATGTTTTTTTATATATGTTTAGTATATTAAACTGCGGTACCTGTGTTTGTCCACTAGAGGCCGCTGTGGAATGTTTTTCTTGTCATATGGACTAGTTTCTTCTCAGAGAACAAAGTCCAGGCAGCTGGTGAGTTCTCCTACAGGAAACTGTTTCCTCTGCCATGTTGCAGTGTTCGTCTATCCCCCGGCCTGCGGCAAAGGGGGCCCTGGCTCCTGTCCCTGGTTTCCATGTTTGAAAATTAGCGCCGAGGCGCACGTGGCCGCGCGCGTGCGCGTGCACGCGCCTCTATATATAGAGGTGGCCGGAAAAAGGGGCGGGGCCTGGGGGATGACGCTCTGTGCGCGCCGCAGCGCTTCTGCGCATGTGCGGGCGTCCCAGCAGGTTTTTAAAAAGCCACATTATTGCAGTAAGCTGGCTATGAAGTACAGAGACAGAGCTGGCAACATTTAAAGGCATACAGCAAGCGGTTGATACAGGCATCCCCTAGAAAGGCACATTAGTAGACACCAACTGTTATATAGCAGCAATTGTGCTAGACTATTCTCAGTAAAAGTGGTGTATTACGGCTGGAATACCTCAGCTTTAGGCTTAGGAATATGCCGTCCAGTAGCTCCGGAACTGAATCTTCCAGGAAGCGAAGGGGGTCTCATCGGGCTCTGAGGATCTTGGGCATACTCCTGCTGCACCAGTCTCCCCTGAAGTTCAGAGGTAAGTGACCGTAGAGACCCCGCAGGGGTACTTGGTACTGTGGCTGTCCTCAGTCACCTGCTCCTGTGTATGTAACAGATGAGGTTTTTTCCTCAGCTCTGGGAGGATTAGAGAGAGATTGTCAACATTTATCGCTGCCTCCCTGTCAGGGAAAGCACGCCCGATCTCCGTCTCCTCCTTCAGAGTGCCTGTTAGCAGAGCAACAGTCCCATACAGGGATCGACCTGCCTGAAGGGGATCAGGATAAGGTTGATTCTGTTATAGAGGAATCAACAGTGGGGGAACCTTTTCTCAGCATCTCAAGCTGAAAGATTATGGGTTCAGTCTCTGACTAACATGGTCCGATCAGCATTTAAAAATGCACCTTGCGGAACCATCAACCACTACTGTATCCTCGTTGGGGTCGCTAGAAGCCCCCAGACTGTTTGTTCTTTTCCACTTCACCCTTTACTGAAAGGGCTCATTTACCAGGATTGGGAACGTCCTGAGAAAATATTTATTCCCCCAAGAGATTTCCGGTGGTCTATCCCATGGAGGATAAGTTCATCAAAAAAAAAAAAAAAAAAAAAAAAGAAATGGAAGGTCCCTACAGTGGACGCAGCCATCTCTTGTATGTATAAATCACTGACATGTCCAGTGGATAATGTCCAAATGTTCAAGAACCCAATAGATAAAAGATTGGAGTCCTTATGAAAATCTGCTTGGTGATACAACCAGCAGTAGCAGCTATTGGGGTCTGCTAAGCAGTGAAGGATCAGTTGAAACAGGTCTTGAGGGACTTGACAGATCAGCAGGCTTTGCCCTAGCTGATCTACCTAGAGCCTTAGGCTTTGCGGTTGACGCCATAGAGGATTCAGTCCATCAGGCCTCCCGCCTTACGCTGTCTATAGTACATATGCGTAGGCTCCTATGGTTCAGAAACTGGTCTGCTGAAGCTCCCTGTAAAGAATGGCTGGTTAGCGTCCCATTTCATGGTGAACGCTTATTCAGGGAAAACCTGGACAAATATATCCAGAAAATTTCCAGCGGTAAAAATACGCTCTTGCCGGTTAAAAGCAGAGTTAGAGGTCCCTCTTTAAGAGGCCTGCTTCTCCAGTCCCTGGGGCATCGGCTGTGTAACAGTTCCGACGGCCTCCTCGGTTAAATCCCGGGGGTAAAAAACAGGGACAGTAGCAGGGTAATAAGAAACCCTGGGTCAGGGGAGGTACAAAACCTCCCCCAAAGTTAAATTCATTGAAGCCCCCACTCAGTCGGGTGGGGGGAGGACTCCAGTTGTTCGCAAGGAGACCTGGCGGGACACGATCAAGACAGATAGGTGCTCTCCGCAGTAGGTTTGGGATACAGTTTGGAGTTAAAAGACTCTCCTCCTTCCCATTTTTAAGGTCAAACGTGCCAAGGGATCCCCGGAAGAGAGAGTCCCTCCTGTTGGCACTAGAACAACTATTGCTCCAAGGAGTAATTATGGAGGTTCCCCTGGAAGAATGAGGGTTCGGGTTTTACTCAAACCTCTTTACAGTCCCGAAGCAAACGCGGACGGGAGGCCCATATTAATTCAAAAAGGGCTATACAAATTCCTGTATATCAGGACTTTCCGATGGAGTCGATCCGATCGGTGGCCACTGCCCTACAAGGGGAGGATTGGTTAGCCACGATCGACATCAAAGATGCTTATTTGCACATTCCCATCTTTCCAGTCCACCAAAAATTTCTACGCTTTGCAGTAGAAGGGCGCCATTTTCAGTTCAGAGCCTTACCCTTCGGTTTGGCCACAGCACCACGAGTGTTTACAAAAATTCTGGCCCTTTATTGGCCAATCTAAGAACACAAGGTGTAATGATAATGGCATATCTGGATGACTTGTTGCTGATAGACCACTCAGTGAAAAAACTAGACGTGGTCGTTCACAAGACGATCAAGTATCTGGAATCTCACGGTTGGATTATCAACCGAGACAAGTCAGCCCTAAAAACCAGTCAAAAGTCTGGAATACTTGGGGCTAAGGTTGGATTCAGGCCAGAGAAAAATATTCTTGCCTCGAGGAAAGGTGTTGTCTTTGAAAGATTTGATCCACTTAGTGGGTACAAAAAAGACAGCCGTCCATACGCCTGTATATGAGGCTGCTGGGAAAAATGGTGGCATCATTCGAAGCAGTACCCTACGGTCAATTCCATTCAAGGAATTTGCAAGGGGCCATACTGTCAGCCTGGAACAAAAAAGTTCAGGCCCTAGACTTACAATGTCCTTGTCCCCTTCCGTTCGCAAGAGCCTCCGTTGGTGGTGGGTTCCCCAGAATCTGGAAAAAAGGAAATCCTTCAGTCCGATTTCTTGGAAGGTGGTCACTACAGATGCCAGCCTTATAGGCTGGGGAGCAGTACTGGAGCAATAGTCTCTCCAGGGCAGATGGTCGGATGCAGAAAAGGCCCTGCCCATCAATCTCTTAGAGATACGAGCAGCCCGGTATGCCCTAGTAGCATGGACATCCAAACTCCAAGGGTCCCCTGTCAGAATTCAATCAGACAATGTCACAGCAGTGGCATATATCAATCATCAGGGGGGCACCAGGAGTCGTGCAGCCCAGAGGGAAGTAAATTACATCCTGAAATGGGCAGAAAAATATGTCCCAGCCATATCTGCGGTATTCATTCCAGGAGTGGAGAATTGGAAGGCGGACTTTCTAAGTCGCCAGCAATTAGGCCCAGAGGAAGGGTCCCTTCACCCCGAGGTTTTCTGGACAATATGTCAGCGGTGGGGAACATCGGATGTAGATCTTCTAGCATCCAGATTCAACGCAAAGGGGGACAGGTTTGTCTCTCGGACAAGGGATCCCCTAGCTTGCGGCTCGGATGCCCTAGTGTTCCCTTGGGATCAGTTCAAGCTGATATATGCATTCACACCGCCACAATGGTTACCTCGATTACTCCGCAGAATCAGGGTAGAAAAGAAACCAGTGATTCTGGTGGCTCCAGCGTGGCCCCGAAGAGCGTGGTACGTGGAGATTGTAAAATGTCAGTGGGGAGTCCTGGGACTTTCCCACATCGTCCGGACCTGCTTTCGCAAGGACCGATATACCACCCTTCCTTACCAGCCCTAGGTTTGACGGCCTGGCTATTGAAGCCCACATTCTAAAAAAGAGAGGGCTCTCTAATTCTGTGGTATCTACCATGATCAATGCCAGGAAGCCGGTATCCAGGCAGATCTACTATAGAATCTGGAAGGCGTACATCGCCTGGTGTGAGGCCAAGAAATGGCATCCACGTAAGTACGTAATAGGTAGGAGTCTGGACTCCCTACAATGGGCTGTAGATAGGAAGCTTGCCTTGAGTACTATCAAGGGTCAGATTTCGGCCTTGTCAATATTTTTTCAAAGGCCCTTGGCTTCGCATTCACTAGTCAAAGCCTTTATACAAGGAGTGATGCGTATTAGTCCTTCGGTTAATATTCCCATATGTCCATGGGATCTAAACTTGGTTCTGTCGGTTCTACAGAAACAACCATTTGAACCATTACAGCATATTTCCTTGGTGCTTCTCACCAGGAAATGGATTTTTCTAGTAGCCATTTGTTCGGCTAAAAGAGTATCGGAATTAGCAGCTATGTCCTGTAGGGAGCCATATCTGGTTATCCATAAGGACAGAGTAGTGTTACGTCCTCATCCAGCCTTTCTTCCTAAGGTGGTATCGAGGTTTCATTTGAACCAAGATGTGGTT